>JAJOOR010016509.1:0-28155 GCA_036250505.1 Solanum acaule
GAGGTCGGAATTTTTAATGAATTACAATAAAAACCGACCTCTTGATGTCAGTATTATTTTCTCAATTAAATATAAAAAATACCGACCTCATGAGGTCGATATTTTTATTGTAATTCATTTTTTCCGGGAAAAATTCCGACCTCCGGAGGTCGGAATTTGGTTTTTCCGCTTTATTTTGCATAAAAACCGACTACTTGTAAATACCGACCTCCATGTGAGGTCGGAAATTTTTAGGTCGGTATTCACTGTTTTTTTAGTAGTGAGTCTAGTAGCATGTTTTTTGGAATTCCATGAGTTGGGCATTACAGCAATAGTGTCTTAAATCGCAGCCACAACTCATGGATTGACTCACCCTCCAATTTCCCGAAAGTTAGGATGTTATCCCTAAGAATCATCAATCTCAAAGGAGGGTGGTCCATTGGGTCACCATTGTTACAAGACATGCTCATTTCTTCTGTTCTAAACAAGCAACATGAAAACCAAAACTAAAAGTAAGTAGATTCAGCTATGACTAAAAATAACAACATTCAACTTAACCAAAGAATCTTAACCAACACCACTCCCCAGCAGCGACACCATTTTGATTAATGACGTTTCAAAGACACTTCATCCAATTCTAAGCGTCAACGGACGTTAATTAATATATAACCCAACTAAATGAGTTGGGGTCGAATCCCACAGGGAGCGGTACGTGTTTAAGATTCAATGGTAAAGTGTGAACGTGGTCAAATCAGTCATAGGAAAAGACATTATTGAATAAAACATAATTCAAATCAGGGGGTGACATGAATGTCAAATAAGGAGGTTTTGGTTTTAATTATCAACTACAACAGCAACAAATAATACGAAATAACAATAATGAAACGGGTTCTTGGGATGCGATTCGATTATAGGCTAATGTAGACAAATGGGTAATTGCAACTATTAGAAAATAGCTAGATATTAGTGAATAAGCTAGACTATAGAGGAGGTGAACTTTCTCGCAAATAATTTACCCCGAATCAAGTTGATTTCTCTCGAACATCAACAAACATGCAACATAAGAACAACCTACGCCTTAGTCCATTCACTCTCTCGAGGTGAATGTGTGGAAAAGGGTTTAGGATTCACTCTCTCGAGCTGAACCCATGACAACCCAATACCCACAGACCATCAATCAATAATCTTAGTTTTAAAACCTCTCTCTCGGGCAAGCCAAAAACACAAAGGTAGAACTGCATTGGCAACTACAATTCTTAAATTAAACCACAATTAATTATTGAAATCACTTATAAACAGCATTTAAACTAACAATTAGCAATACCCATAAACTAAATTAGCCCATAATCACATAGTCACACCCCAAGAATTGGGGCTTTAGCTAGACATCATAAAAAGATAAAAATCGTTACCAAATTGAGTTTTCATCAACTGGATAAGATTGATTTCGTCTTTACAAAGGTCCAAATTGAAGAATCTCATAGACCCACTTCCAATTTCTCAAAAGTGAAAAACTTCAATTCTCCAAAAGCTAAGGAAAACTCTCCAAATATGAACATAGATACTATTCATAATTAAAAATGATTCAATGATTACTATAATTGATATTTAAAAATGTATTTATAGTGACAAAAAATGTGCTGCGAAGAGCCATTCGGTGCAATAAGTCGTTCTCACCGATCCACTCGGTGATGCACCCTTTAGCCAATGTCATCACATTTCTTTCTTGGCCTTCAACATCCTCAAGGTCTATAACTTTGGGTGATCCAATACTGTATCACGGAACCACTCGGCGATCCGCCGACTGCTCCTTTCTCTCGCCGACTTGATTTTCTCCTTCAGGGCTTGGCACTCTAGAACTTTAGGTGGTCAAGGAGCCCTTCGACGACTCGTCAAGTAGACTTGGCGATCACCAGACTTCCTTTTCTTCACTCTTTCAGCTTGCTTCGTTCCTTTTTGCAAATTAGTGTCCTTGCATTGTTCCTCAATCTATATACCTGGAAATCAAGGGTTTTACATCAGTTATTGGCACAAAACAAGCATTTGAGGACACTAAATCATTATAAATAAATCCCCAAATGAGTCCAAATCTTGAACTCATCAACTACCACAATTCACGCGAGTCCTCTCGAACCTCGACAAACATAACAATACGAACAACCCAAAACCTCAATAATCTACTCTCTCGAACTAGATTGGTAGGATTGAGTTTAGGTTCACTTTATCAAGCAGAACCAACAATAACCCAATTACTACAATCATCAATTGATAGTTTTAATTCTAAAACCTTTTTCTCAAGCAAGCCTAGAATACTAAGTTAGAACTGCATTTGCAACTACAATTTATGAATTAAACACAACTACCAATCAAACGCACTTCAAATCATTATTTAAATCAGTAAATACTAATACCCATAAGCTAATTAGAACATTTAATCACATGATTACACCCCCAAGAATGGGGGTTTTAGCCAAACGTCATAAAAAGTAAGAAAATATTACCAACTATGTTCTCTATCGGCTAGGTAACAAAATTCAAGTCTTCACAATGCTTGGAATCAACTTAAAATCAAAACCCAATTCAAATTCTACTCAAAAACTACTAAGAACAGTGTTTGGATAAAAACCCTAGAGTTAGAATGTGTCTCCACTTTCGGAACTGGAAGAATTCTCCAAAAACTACTTTTTCATCTTTTAAAAATCACATTTATACTCTTTCAGAATTTCAGCTTCTGGACCAATCGGCGGAGTAAGTCAAGCATCCCCGACCCACCCGGCGATGCGCCAAATGTCCTCTTCCATCGCCTTCTTTAAATGATTCTTCGCCATTCATCTTCTGTAATTTTAGGCAATCAGGATCTCATTCGTCGATCCGTTCGATGCTTTGCCGAGTTGCACCTTCCATCACCGAGTTGGCTCTTTCCTGAGGCTGGCCTTCTGGAACTTTTGGCGAGCTGAAGAACCACTGAGCGGTTCGTCGATTAGTTTTGGCGATCATTAACTTCTTCAGCTTTTCTGCTCCTTATTGGCCAGTAATGTCCTAGCCTTTATATTTTTCCTTCATTGCTGACTATTAGCAATTTAACATAAGTTTAGAGTATAAAGTAGGCATTGAAGACAATAAAACTGTAAAAATAAAGCCCCAAATGAGTCAGAATCCCCAACTCATCACGCATTCTCGAAATAGGTATGGTTCATCCCAAAAATACTTCTTCACATAGAATAAAAACATCTTCCGTTGGTAGAAATTCAGTCCATCGAGAAGAACTCCACACACAACATAGTTTGCAAAGACAGCATACTAAGGTGGATTGCCATGAGTTACGATGATTACTGACTCATTGGGAAAAGCTTCCTCAATATCCCTCTCACCAGAAACAACAACATTGGTTTCTAGCCTCGACAAGTGATCCGTCACTTGGTTTTCACACCCTTTGCGATTTTTCACCTCTAAATCAAACTCTTGCAACAACAACACCCACAAAATCAGCCTTGGCTTTGCATCTTTCTTAGCCATCAAATATCGGATTGCAACATGATCCATATGCACCACAACTTTAGTGCCCAATGAATACACTATAAACTTTTCAAAAGCATACACCACAGCTAGTAATTCTTGTGCAGTGACAATGTAATTCTTTAGAGCTACATTCAAAGTCTTACTTGCGTAGTAAATCGTGTGAAACATGTCCTTTCGTTGACCAAGAACAACTCCCAAAGCCACACCACTTGCATCATACATTAGTTAAAATGGAATGCTCCAATCAGGAGAAACAATTATCAGAGTCAAGACTAGATTTTCTTTTAAGCACAAGAATGCTTTGAGGCAAGCTTCATCAAAGTTGAAATTAGATTCCTTTTCAAGTAACTTACAAAGGGGATAAGCTACTTTAGAGAAATCTTTTATAAACCGCCTATAGAAGCCTGCATTTCCTAGAAAACTCCGGACGTCTTTCACCGAAATGGGAGGAGGTAGCTTAGCAATAACTTCGACTTTAACTTAATCCACTTGCATTCCTTCTCCTGAAATTTTATGCCCCAAAACAATACCTTCTTTGACCATGAAGTGACATTTCTCCCAATTGAGAACAAGATTGGTTTCAACCCATCTTTGTAATACCTTCCCAAGGTGTTCGAGAGACACTTCAAATGTGTTACCCACAACCTAAAAATCATCCATAAAGACCTCCATCGAGTCTTCAACCATATCAGCAAAAATAGAGAGCATGCATCGTTGGAATGTTGTCGAAGCATTGCACAACCCAAAAGGGATTCTTTTAAAATCAAATGTCCTATAGGGACATGTAAAAGTTTTTTTCTCTTGGTCTTCTGGTGCAATGGAAATCTGATTGTACCCGTAATAGCCATCTAAGAAACAATACCATCCACGCCCCACAAGCCTATCAAGCATTTGATCCATAAAAGGCATCGGGAAATGATCATTCTCGCTCCAAGCATTAAATTTTTGGAAGTCAATGCATACACGCCAACCGATAACCAGTCTCATTGGTACAAGTTCCCTTTTTTCATTTAGGACCACGATGATGCCTCCATTCTTTGGTACACATAGCGCGGGACTCACCCACTGCTATCTGCAATAGGGTAGACCACCCCCACATCGAGCCACTTGATTATTTCCTTCTTCACCACTTCTTGCATTGGAGGGTTTAACCACCTTTGGTGCTCGACACTTGGTTTGCATTCACTATCCAATTAGATTTTATGAGTACAAATCCCCCTAGGGGAGGGATTCCTACAATATCAGCAATTGTCCATCCGATGGACTTAATGTATCGTTTCAACACATTCACAAGTAATTGCACTTTCCACTCAAACATATCGGCGGCAATAATGACGGGTAAGGTGTTGTTTGTTCCCAAAAATACATATCGGAGGTGGGGTGGGATTACCCCTTCAACTCAAGCTTTGGTGGCTCTTCAGTGGATGGTTTAGCAAGAGGACTTTCCCAATTATTTAGATCAATATTGAGTTTCACTGGATTTTTAGAATGAGAACCTAAACCCGATCAGGCAGCCACGACCTCATTATAATCTTGGATTTATTCGCCATCATAATTCGAAAGGACGGCAGCTAGGGACTCACCCACACAAAACAATTCACTCACATTAGCCACTGCTTCGTCAATCACATCAATGGCTGATACCACATGAATATCGCTAGGTAGTTTCATCTATTTGCACACATTGAAAGTAACTTCCTTATCATTTACCCGAAACTTTAACTCACCACTTTCAACATCCACAAGGGCTCTTCCGGTAGACAAGAACGGTCTACCTAATATAATGGGTACTTCAATGTCAATCTCGCAATCAAGGATGACAAAGTCGGCTAGAAATATAAATCTATCCACTTTCACCAAAATATCATAAAGTATGCTAATGGGATACTTGATAGATCGATCGGCCATGAGAATACGCATCATTGTAGATTAGGCTCACCTAACCTGAGTTGTTTGAAAATGCCATACGACATCAAATTAATACTTGCTCCTAAATCACACAATACCTTGGCAAATTGAAACATCCCAATAGTGCATGGAATAGTGAATTCCCCCAGATCAGCTTTCTTGACAGCCACATTGCTCGTCATAATGGAACTACAACTATGAGACACCTCAACCGTTTCAAAATCCACACTCTTCTTCTTGGTCACCAATTCTTTGGGTGCTTCATTTTTCAGTTCTTCGCTGAACTTATCTACATCAATGGCATCATCCCTTTCTTTATAAGTGTTTGCCTTACCGTCAACTTTCACATCACCATCCACTTCTTTCCACTCCAAGTCAACATCGCGATGCATTTGTCGTGATCAATTTTTGAACTCACCATCATATCATTGGCAGCGGATATCTTTTGGTTTAGAATCTAGTTGGGTTGAAAGTTGGATCATCTGGGATTCAAGTTGCTTGATGGAGGCCGAGTGAGAGTTTACCGTCTTATTTAAGGATGAGAAATCCGCCTTCATTTTTTTAAGCACTTCATTGGATTCTTCCACTTTATTTAGAATATGAGACAGCAAATCCTCAACCCGAAAGCTCCCGGGACTATCCCTAGAATTCAGACTATCACCTGTGTGTGAATAGCAAGCATTATCATCATCTTTTTTCTTCCAATTTCTATTCCGATCAGACCAATCTCGATCCTAATCTCTCCATCCATCCTCACTAGTTATGTTCCAACCGTGATTCCCGCCCGGCCTTACAGAGCTCAAACGAGAACGCTCCTCTAGTCTTGACACTAGATGTACCTCTTTGTTTTCAAACTTTGCCTCAGCTAAATACAAATATTCATAACCACTCACCATGACATGCTTTGACAACAATGTCATTTGAGTCATTATTTTGGACATGTTTTCATCTCGCTCCTAGTTCTTTTCCATTTGTTCTTTTGTCAGCTCAAATTTTAAAGAAGATGCTGACACTCAATTTTGTCCCACCTCTTCTCTAATTTATTTCTTTGCACTTCCTAGTCATTAATAATCTACGTTTAGGTGTTGTTATATTTTTACAATAAGATTACTTTTACAAATATTTTATCGTCGTATTTTTAGTGTGTTAATATATGTATTGGTCAAATTATTAAGATAAGGAAGCCCAAATAAATCATTTTGAGAAGGGAATTCAGCCCTTTTTAATGAGAAAATCAGATCAAATATTCAGCCCATTTCTTTAAAAATTGGGCTAAAATAAGCACAAATCAGTCGGCCCCATTTTCTTAAACCCTAGAGACAAACTAAATCTTATATTTTCCCCTAACTTTCCCAGCGCTCATCCCTCTTTCCTCTTTGAGACAAAAAAATTCAAACGTTTTCACCATTGACAGACGCCTTAATCCCCACTTTCGTGCAAACTTGGAAAATATCAGACGTGTCTCCATCTTCTCTTTCTCATTTTTTATGCTTCAAGATTATCCAAATCGGAAGTACAGGAAAATCTCACGCTTTCTTTGTCTCAACCACGTGAAGACTGACTTCATCCCATTCTCAAACGTTCGGTTTCAGAACTTTTGACCAAGATTTCAAATTTCAAACGACTCTAAAATCCCGCTAAAATTAAATATTATTCACCTATAAATACTCTCTCATTTTCTTTAGCTAAGGAGGGATTTTTGGACAAGTCTGGGAACCTAGAAAATCTCCATCTTCTCTTCTTCTTCTATTCAGTTTTACAAGCTTTAAATCTCGTTTTATTGTCATAAAGGAGTTGTGGAACCGAAACCTCAAAACCCCCAGTCCACTGCCCTGTGGAAGGTAATAACTTAACTTTTATGTGCTTTTGTTCTTCTTTGTTAAATAGGTAATCATTTTTTTTTGTCTGTTCATGTAATATATTTTTGTATGTGTGTATTCAAGCATGTTTAGAAGTGAAATATTTGTATCAAACATCTCATGTTCTAATCAGTTTATCATGCTTGTTTGAGTTGTATTTTTCTTTTAAGTCTTTTCTTGACTATCACAAATCTGAAATAAAGCTTAGTGGGATTGCTGCAAATTCTGGTGTGTTTTGAGATGTTTAAGCTTTTATAGGAGCTCACTTTCTTTATTGAACGGCTGGTTGTGTTCTAATGTTAGAAATAATTTTATGTAGCTTACAGCTAATGACTCGAAAAAGATAAAAATGGATAAGAAATTTATTTTAATCCTTTGTGGACAGCAAGCATTATGTATGATTCAAGTTCAAATTTGTCAAACTTGTTGTGGTATTTTTATCTCGTATAAGTGTACATGTTAAGTATGAATACTCTTTTAAGTTTTATCAGTTAAGCATGAAGAGTGTAGACTCTTGAATACTCCTTATCTATGAAATAGAGATACCGTGTATTTAAAGTATCATATACAACTTACTCTATTATTTTCAGTTTTCTAGCATTTGTGATCCACCTTGTTTGTTGATTTGGGCGGTCTTCACATGATTCTGATTATTAGGAAATTAGAGTTAGTTTGGTTAAAGTTATTTTCTTATTTTCATGTTATGTGATTGGGTATTATTTGGTCCATGTAAGATTATACCATGTAGGTTGTTCATATACACAGCTATATGTGGATTTGTCTATTTTTATTTGCTAATGTTTTAGTCCATACCTCGATCAACGAAATATGTTTTAAAAAAAGAAATTTGATATAACAACTACTCGATTTTATCTTGTTTATTTTTATAGAACTATTATACTTGTGCTAATTCCTATTCTTTATCTTTTGTGTGCATGAACATTTTGGAGCAACATATGGAGTCTTAATGCAAGACTCCCCATACCCGCATAATATCCTCCAATTACATCTCCTTTAAATGTGTCCGACAACAAGGAAAAACAAGCAAGAATTGCTTGGGGAACACCTATGACGTCTTAGTCTATTATTATTATTATTATTATTCTCATTTTGTCATTTACTCTTGTTTAACTCTTTGTGACTAATTGTTTATGTTTTTGTTTTGGGGTTTATTTCAAGTTTGGGGATTTACTTATTCTTGGCTTTAGATATTTAGAAACACATTTAGTTGTTTGGGATTCTTTAAGAAGATAAAATAAGTTGTTTTCACTTAAAATAAATTACTTTTTTTAGACCTAACGAAGTTCTCATTTTATTTCACAAATATATTTTTGAATCAAAAGTCAATCGGTTTGAATTTGTGCAAAAAAAAAATTATCTTTTCCAAAATTAAAAAAATTGATCTTAACAAGTAACATCTTTATAATGCAAAGACATTTTTTAAAAAACAGTCCCTTTATGCCCTCTTATTGAATGTTTTTTTTCTATCTTAAAAAATCACCTATTGTTTTCCCTAAACGTCAAATTTTCTACAATCATCTACATTATTTTTTTAAACTACTATATCATATATACTTTTAACATTAGCTCATTTTATTTATAAAATATCCATTCTTTCTTTTACCACCTTTAAGACCTTTTAAATTAATTTAAGTTTGATCGGTTAACTATTTTAATACGGATCTTAAAGGATGTCTTACTCCTTCCCTTTAGGATTAATTGAACCGTTACCTTAGAATCTCTAATTGGTTAGGAGACCTTAAAATGAAGTCAATTAAAAAATTTAGGTGTCCTAACTCACCCTTTAATAGTTAGGTGGCGACTTCTTAAGTTAATTAATTTAGAAATCACCAATATGTTGTACACTCATTTGACTTCGGTTAAAATGGGGTATAACAGCTTGGTGATTTCACTGGGGACTTAGGTTCTTACCATAACATGCTTAGGTTAGTTTTAAAGTCCTTATATATTTGTTTTACCTTATTTGCTTGATATTCTATTTATCTGTGATATAAACTGATTATTTGATATTTCTTGTATTCATTGTTTATTTGTTATCAGTTTATAAAAACTGTCATTCCGTTCATATTTTCTCCAATTCTGGAAAATTCACACCATCACACGTACACACGAGGTGTGTTTTGCGCACCCGCAAATTTCTTTCAAAAATCCCAAAAGTTAGGAGGATTGGCATATGTGCGGGGTGTTCGGATCTATTTCTGTGTGACCGCGTAGCTTTCTCACTTGAGTTTTCCACTCGAGAACCTTGTGTCTAGTCAACCCACTCTTAGTCCACTCAGGTTAGAGCTAAACCAAAACCTTGTAAGAAACATGCATCATTTCAACCTAGGAAACTTAATACACTTGGTGTATTATGTTCATTAGTCAACCTTACCAAATGTCCTAACGGGTCTAAGACCCGAAGTGACAATTATCATACTTTATGTGCATCATTTGAAGGATAAATGTGTCAATTATGTGGACCTATTACTCTCTATAGATAGATATTTATAAAAGAAAAAAAATTAACATTTTCTTGCAGATAACTATAAGATTCTTTGATTGGTGGTTAACGTACCAAGGCGATCAAGAAGATTAGTGAAAAAAAAACTAAATAGCTTTGTACTTATTTCATTTTCAACATGTCATAGGAAATTTCAATGTATACATTTATTTTCCATTTTATTGTAAAAGCTTAAGTTATGGAGAGTTTGGAATGACACATAAAAGACATGTTTGTCCTTCAAATTTTCGTTAGGCCTACCTCTGGCTCAAAGAGGTCCCCTTGCATATAAAACGCGATAATATGTTTATTCTATGTGTTACAACGTGTTTATTTTGCAACATTTTATCCTTATCACATACTAACTTGTGTTTATTTTATTTTATTTTTATTTTTTATCTTTTTCCTTTTTGATATTTAAAAATATATTTTTCAAAATAAAAAAGGTTGACTTGTGCTAAAAGGGGAACTGGCGGAGCATTCATACTTCACATGGTCCAAAGCCAAGAAATCAGTTGCAAACTCACTACTTATTACCTGGGCAACAAAAAGGGTTCGTTCTAAAATGGAGCAAAATTTGACTAATGCAACCACTTCATCTGAGCCAATTCTTACTTTACCCATCACAAGTGATCCAACCACTTCAAAAGGATAAGAAACAATCCCAGAGACCATTGCTCGTTTAGAGCAAATAATTGTTGAATTGAGTTGTATGGTGCTTCAGAAAGGTCATTGTCTCAAACTCCACCAGATATGACTCCATCTCTCAGTGTTCGTCAGAGTATGCCAATGCCACCTCTATTTTCAAATTTGAATGAGCTTGACCAAGTGAATTATTTTACCACTTCTCAACCCATTCAAAATGCACCACCCATCCCTCAAGTTACTCAAAATGCTACTCATGTGTTCACAGTCGCTTCTTCAAAGGCTTAGTACATACCGATGGCACATTATGCTACTAATCCACAACAAGTTCCACCGGTATATACTTATGCAACAGCTCCACCTATGACACAGATTCATGATTTATGTCGTCCAGATGTTGATCATTATGTTGAAGCTGAAAAGGAGGCAAGGTCAGTTAGTGATGAATTGATAAACAAGAAGCTCAAGAATTTGGAATATGCTATGAGAAGTTTGTGCGGGCTTGGTAGTAACCAAAGTGTAAGATATGAAGAGTTATGCGCTTTTCCTGAGGTAGAGTTGCCACCGGGTTACAAGATTCCCAAATTTGAAAAGTTTGATGGATCTGGAAATCCTTTCTTTCACTTGAAAGTCTATTGTGAAAAGTTGATTGGTGTCGGAAAGAATGAAGGGATTATGATCAAATTGTTCAATCAAAGCTTGACTGAGAAAGCTTTAGAGTGGTACTCTAAGCAAGATACAACAAAATGGCTTGCTTGGGATGATTTGGCAAATTCTTTTGTGGATCACTATAAGTTTCATGTCGAGATTACTCCTGACAGATTTCAATCACAAAATTAAAGAAGAAATCAACTGAATCATTTCATGAATATGCTATACGGTGGAGGGAACAAGCATCTAGGGTACACCCACCCATGGAGGAAGCAGAAATGATCACTTTTTTCATTCAGGCACAAGAACCAGAGTATTATGAATGAATGCTCACAATGGGTGGAAAATCTTTTGTTGAAGTGATCAAAGTCAGAGACATGATTGAAGATGGCATCAAGAGTGGAATAATTACAAGTCTAGCAACATTACAGTCTACCAGTAAGGTCATCCAAACTGGTGCTCTTGGAAGTGGAAAGAAAAAAGAGAAAGAAGTTACTGCGGTAATGGCTCTAGGAGGTACTTCATATCACCATCAACAACCTTCACAACATCAACACCGTGCTCCCCATTCACAATACCTCCAATATCCCTCACATTCATACTATCAATCTCCATCATCTTACCAACCTCATCCATCACAATTTTTATGCCCTGTTTACCACACACAACCAACATATCAAGCTCCACGACCACATGCCTATCAAGGCCCACCACCATAATTCTATCATCAAAATAATTCATCCGTCCAAATAGACCTTACCGCAATTTTACACCATTGGGGGAGCCACTGAGTGTTGTGTTTGAAAGGTTGCAGGCATCAGGCTTATTGTATCTCGTGGAAGGTAGAATTCCAGATCCATTGCCAAGAAGTTTTGATCCCTCTAAAACATGTGCATACCATTTGGGAGTTAAAGGACATTCCACTGATCATTGTTATGCATTGAAGCACAAGGTTGAAGATCTAATTGAGATGAAACAAAACACAGTCAAGCAACCGACACCAAATGTGAACAACAATCCACTCCCGAACCATAATGGTGCCTTAGTGAATATGATTGGAGTATATGAGGGTGATGATGATCCAACCAAGTTTATAGTGTCTGTGGAGAGCATAGAAAATTATATTTTTGTGGTTGTTACTTCTCCTACTATAACGATAAGTGGTTTTGCACCTATTAAGATATTAGGAGCACCAAGTCAGTTGCTTGTGTATGATACTAAGGTCGTACCATGGAATTATAAACAAGCTGTGATGGAATGTCGAGGAAACGAGACGGTCCTTTATAAGACTAAGACTTCAGGAATGACAAGGTCTGGGAGGTGCTATATGTCAGAGGAACTAACTAGACTAAGGCAAAATAAAGAGAGTAGTGTGCCTCTTAAAAGAGTTGTGACAGAAGTCGAGGTAGAAGATTTTTTAAGAAAATTTAAGGCAAGTGAATACTCAGTTGTGGATCAGTTGAAGAAGACCAATGCCCAGATTCCAATTCTCTCTTTGTTGTTGACTTCAGAAGTACACAGAAATGCACTACTGCAGATTTTGAGTGGAGCATATGTTCCAAGTGAAACAACGAGTGAGGCGTTAGCTGGAATGATGGAGCGCGTGATTGACAGTCATCGAATCAGCTTTGATAATGAAGAACTACCACCAGAAGGATGTGCTCACAACAAAGCACTACTATAACTGTTAAATGTCGCAACATGTTTGTATCTAAAGTGTTGATTGATGGAGACTCTAGACTTAATATTTGTCCCTTGTCAACTCTGAAAAAGCTAGGATATAATACAGTGAGCTCAAGATGAGTGATATAAATATTCGAGCTTTTACCGGGGTAAAGAGAAGTCCAATTGGAGAAATAGAGTTGAATGTATTGATTGGGCCAGTCGAGTTTGTCATGGATTTTCAAGTGCTTGATATATCTTCGACATACAACATGTTTTTGGGATAACCGTGGATTCATATGGCTGGAGTTGTGCCATCTACTTTGCATCAGACTGTCAAATTGAATGGGATCAACAGTTTATATACATACATGGAGAATATGTCACATCTATCTATCGAGAGCAATTTATCCCTTTCATTGAGGCAATTGGAGGGTTTGATGGAGCGACATAGCATGCATGGGAAATTGTTGATGTTACTAGTGTGTGTGAAGAAAGCCAAGTCGAGGAATCAAAAATGCCATGTGCCGCAATCATGGTTGCAAAGGAGATGCTGAGAAATAGACACCAACATGGACTTGGGTTAGGAAAGACATTGAATGGAAGGGTCGAGCCTGTGTCCCTACCTAAAAATCAGTTTACATTTGGTTTGTGATATGAACCAACTGAGGAGGAAGTTAAGGAAGCACGTGAGAAAAAAGGAAAGGGGATTTTCTTGCCAAAACCCATTCCTACCATTGATCAAAGTTTTTCAAAACTTGTCATCTCAAAAACTCCAGACATGTTTGCTGAGATTGCTTATGATGATATTGTCGATAGGATTAAGAGTTTGTTCTTGGAAGATGAAGTGATCACGATGTGGCAATTAAAGATACTGTTGAAACACCAACTGTGCGGATTGTTGAACATGAATCTGATAAGAAGAATTGGAGTTGCATCTCAGCCCCGGTTCGCTGGGAGTTTCAGTAGTTTAAGTTATATTTTTTTTGTAAAAGGTTGGAGGCATGAGTTAGAACCTTTTTTTTTGTCATGATTCGCCTCTATATTTTGTTACAGCCTTTATATTAATATTTCCTATCTTGTAAAGAACTATGACTGACCTGACTTCTTTTCAGATACGTAGGCTGCCCACATCGGGTTCGGTCTCTTTATTTTAAAATCCATCAAAGTCCTTATTTTGTATGCATGAACTACGTGCGGCCTGATTTCCTTTTGGATACGTAGGCAACCCACATCGGGTTCGACCCCTTTATTTTTAAAATTTTTAAAAGCTTCTCATATTTTATATTTTATGAACTATGTCTAGCCTGATTCCTATTGGATACGTAGGCAATCCGAGGAGGATTCGGCTCTTATTTTATTTTTAGCGTCTTAGTTTCTCTATCAATTTCTTTTCATTTTTTCAAATCCAAGTGTCCTAATATGAAAGACTGGGGCATAATTTTGTTTAAAATTGCTCAAGTTAATTCTAAAGTTATTATAATATCTTATTTTCAAATGTTTAAAATCAAGCGCCTCCAGAACTAAAAAACCGGGATAAATTCTCTAGTCGACTTTATTTTTCTCTTTAGTCTTTAAAGCTTTCTTTGCTTTTCTATATCAATCAGCTATCCTCAGTACATGAAACTGGGGCAATTTCGTAGAAAAAAACTTTGATATTTTTGGCATTTCATGATTTCAAATTGAGTTCAACCATAATTTCATTGGAGTTTTCAAAATCATTTGATTCCTTTAAACCTTTCAAACATTTTTTTAAGTCATCTAAATCTTTCAAATTTAGACTTTTATATTACTTACTACTGAAACTCCTTGGCTAATGATAAGTAGTCAATGGGATATCAAAGTTTGGACGCGTCAAGACAAGAATCCACTCAAGGAACAAATTACCCCCAAAAGCACAAGTCAACCAGTTTTCTTTTAAACTCACAATTTTTCTTTGATGAGATAGGTTTGAATAGATATGTATATTGTGGACGTGATGGGGCATTTAACTTCTCCTTTAAGGAAAATGATGACATATACTTGGCATACATTCAAATTATAATGGTGGACATTGATTCTCAAGCGTATATTATGATTTGCTCTAAACATAGATTTATTCAACTCTTCAATTTGAATGTGGATATGGATATGGATATGGAGTTATCTTCTCAATAAAGGGTTGTGAGTATAATTTCTTTCAAATTCAACTATTTATGAATTTTTACCGCTAACACTTGTTTTTAGCTTATGGCATTTTCTAACGGATCGCGGACATAAATTTAATCTCCTTCAAATTTGATATGAATGTGGTCATATATATGGGCTTAGCCTTCTTTATAAGAGGACGTGGGCATGAGATTATATTTCTTCATCAAATATTTGTGAATGTGGATGTTGACTTTTTAAAAATATATATCAACATGGATGTGAATTTACGAGCACGTATGTGTCTCTTGGATTTAAAATTCATTGGAAGTGGATATGAGTTTATATTTTTACATCAAGTATTTTGTGGATATGATAGTGGATGTGTAGTTATATTTTTTCACACTATGGATCTTATGGATGTGGATTTACTTCTACATTATGAATTTCGCGAACATGGATTTAAATTTATCTTTTTACCTCACAATTTGTGAAAGTGGACGTGGAATTAAAATTTCTGCACTATGAATTTTATGATGTGGACGTGGATTTATTAGTTTTTTGAATGTGGATGTGGATATCTCCTTTAGTACTAAGAGTTTGGTGAAGTGGATTTGGTCGAGGTGGAAGTGAAATTACTTTTATTATGTGGACGTGGATTTATCTTTTTACAGTTTGTGGATGTGGATTTATCTTTATAGAATTTGAGGACGTGGACGTGGATGTGGATTTACATTTTTGCAATTTGTGGATGTGGATTTAACTTTTTAAAGTCTTGTGGATATGGACGTGGATTTATATTTTTACAGTTTGTGGACGTGGACGAGGATTTTATTTTTTTTACAGCTTGTGGATGTGGATGTGGATTTATCTTTATAAAGTTTGTGGACGTGGATGTGGATTTACATTTTTGAAGTTTGTGGATGTGGATGTGGATTTACCATTTTACAATTTGTGGTAGTGGATGTGGATTTATCTTTTCAGAATTTGTGGATGTGGATGTGGATTTATATTTTTGCACTATGAATTTTGTGGACGTGGACGTGGATTTATATTTCTACATCATGGATTTTGTGGACATCATAGTGTTTCTAAATCAATGTGGATATGAATTTTAGATTTCATTCAAGTCGACGCACTACCACAAAAATTACTTTTAGCGGTAATTATTTAATGACAATAATAAATGCCACTAAATTATGTTTTACAATCAATTATTAGCGGCAATTGACCTTTAGTCAGTAAAACTTGACCCATTAATGACAATTACTTAAAATATTTAATAGACCATTTCATTAAAAAAAATACTTTTTATTCTAAAATCCCCAAATTCTCTACGGTCTATAGCTAAACCCATTCATCTCCAAAATCCCCAAATTCCAAAAGGCTCATCTCTCTGTCGACCTCTTCATCTGAAGCAATTTCTCTGAAGCTTCATCTTCTTCGTCTTTGACTTCATCGTTTGCGTTTTCGTCTTCTTCATCTGCCATCAATTTTCTAACCTTTGCCACCTCCTCAAGGTATGCCACATTCTTTTTTTTTTGTTTTGAATGTGATTGGATAATGGTGAATGTTTCGTGTATGAGCGATGAAATTGCCATATATGAGAATTGCATTCTTGCAGTGAAGTTATAGTTTATTGAGATAGAGTTGTACTTTGTACATGGCGTGTTGTGAGAAGCTCAATCTGTAAAGGATTTTGCTTCGTATTTGCCTTTGCCCTATTTCAGTTTGCTTGGTATCTAATGCAGCAATTTGTACCGTGCTTTAATGCAATCATTTTATGATTATCTTTTTCAAACCATTCTTTTACTAATATGGTTGTTTTGTGTATGACTATAAATTCGTGATATATAAGGATTAATACATGTAGTTTTCAGAGAGTTGTACTCTGTGCATTGTACTACGCTCTACTTTCATTAATTTGACTCCTTTTAGATTTCGCTTTTTCAAAACTTGAGTTTGATTTGATTAGCGTAATATAGCTTTGACGAACATAGCTTAGAAAACATGTATATATTAATTAGATTTTGTTTTCTTCTCTATAGCTAGTTTCAAAATTATCATGGATGAGACAAGTTATGTGGAAATATGCTCCTACTGAATTAAGCCGGCCTCAAAACAATGGAAGCACTACTAGACATGTTATCAAATTCTATAGTTTTAAATTTTTGGTCTTAAAATTTAGCTTCACAAGAAAAATTTGTCATCTAATGTATTGATTTTTTTAGGTTTCTGATGCCAATAGTGGAAATGAACAAGCAATATAAGCATGACTCAAGTCGTTACTGGCCACAAGTTCTTTCTTCTTGTAGGGTAATCACTTTTACCATATGTCTGATTCTTTATTTGGTTGTTTTTTTTTGCAATTATATGTTATCCAGAAAATATGTACATTATAAGTGTACCAAAGAAAGTGAACTCTGTTGCAAATGCATAAACTTGATAGAGTTACACAAAAGGAAGCCATAGAAGAAAAGACATAGTAAAGGAATTTAGACAAAATTATCATGGGTATTATAAGAGCTTTGGTGGTTCTCAGAAAACTGAACACTGAACAGGGAAAGTCTATTTGGAGTAGTGTAAGCTCTTTTCTTTATTCACAAACATATATTCCCTCTATTTTACTTGTTCAACATCGGTGGACTAATCACGTACGAACTTCGGTGGAACGCAGCTTAATAGTAGATATTTTTGGGCTCACTAGACTTTGGGTTTGAAGACACCATGGAAACTGATAATTTCTTACATTTTAATTTGTGTTTATAATAGCTCATGTCTTATTAGGCTGCTAGTTATCTATTAGTATGCACTTTAATTTGTGTTTATAGCATAAGCTTGCTGCATTCTTGCTTCCTTCTTCTCTGAAAGGTATTCTGTTAGTGTTAGAAATCATAAAAGAGTGTATACAAGTAATTGATGATTTCTGTATATTCAAATTTGTGAAATGTATGGTGAGAAGTAGGATTGTCTCAGTCATAAAATGTGTGGTGAGAAGTAGGATATTTATAGATAAACTTGTGTATGTTTTGGATAATGTGTAGAGCTGGCCAATCTAAGTGGAACTCAATCACTAATATGTTTATCTATTGCAAGGTGATCCAATATCTTTCTGTATAGTTCTTACTTGTTGTGATCGAATCAAGTTCATTGCTAATTTTAGTTATTGTTTTTACAGTGGTTTGGCCGGGATGATAGAGAAAAATGAGAAATTGCATGGATTGTGGAAAAGAATTGTACTAATTATCTTGATTCGGATTGTCATCAGCGTATCATCTGTGACATTGGTCGTGATCCAAGCTGCCATAGTTTGACTGGGGGAAAAGAAAAAATGGTTCAATCTCTTTGTTTGTCTATTGTTGAATAAATTCTCTCTTTTTTGGTAACTTGACTGCATTCTTATTATTTTGAGGATTCATACTTTTTCTTACTACTCGAAGACAAGATAGTGGATATATTGATTGTTCTTGTTTTATATAAATGTTGATGTTTGAGTTTGATAATTTTCCTATTACTATCGTTTAATTAATTCTCCAGTTAAGTATATGAATTAAGGTGAATTCATGGTAACTTAAGTTTCACTAATAGTTGCCACTAAAATAGGTCTTCTTTACCGGCAATTATTGTATTTTTATTGGTAATAACAAATGCAGCAACATATGGAAGTTTTACCGGCAATAATAATTGCCACTATAAGTGATTAATAATTGCCACTAAATAAATGCGGTAAGAAGTATTTATTTTTAGCGGCAATAATATGGGTCTTTCCCGACACTCTAAATAAATGTCTCTAAAGTCTTTAGCGACACTGGATGCAATGGCATTAGTTTAATTGCCACTATAAGTTTGTGCGGCAATAAAAAATTGCCGCTAAAAGGAAAATTAATTGCCACTAAAAGTGTCTTTTGGTGTAGTGACGATAATGTGGATTTAATTTTTTCTTCAAGTCATCTCCAATTTGGGGATTCAATTCGTCTTTAAACTCTGATGTGGATTCAAAATTCTTCTGCAAGCACGATATACAAGTGTAAATTTCCTCTATTTCATCTTATTTGATTATATTTCTTTATCATTAACAATTGTTTTTAGCTTGTGGCTTTTCGAAAAACGACAAGATCAAGGTGGCATCACACTTCAATTTGTGGATCATAATCTAAGCAGTGAACTGGGGCAATTGCTGAAGTTTGAGTTAAGCTCGTCAGCAAGAGGTTAAAGATCTACTCCCAAACTACATTTCTAGAGATGTGTGGATATGTAGGTAATTCAAATCTAAATCGTGCTTGTTTTTGAGCCGTCAACTCTTTAACTTCCTTCTTCACATAGTCCGATATCACCTTTATTTGACACTGGGACAATTTATAAAATCATAGTCAATCTGAATTTCTACCTTTCGAACTACACGTGACCTGATTCTCGTGTAACCCGAGATATGTAGGCGATCGAAACTAGAGTTCGGTCATAATCTTCAAGCCATTTCATATAGGTCCCTTGACTTTTTCTAATCTTCTACCCCTATGTCTAACAACATACCTGAAACCCCTTCTAAGGCAGTATTTGTTTGGTCGGGACAAAATTGGTGAGTATGTCAACTTCTTTGTCCGAAAATTCTTTCATCCTTTTCGATCAAAGAGGAGCAAGCTGTTGACACCCAATTTTGTCCGACCTCTTCTCTAATTTATTTCTTTGCGCGTCTTAGTCATTAATAATCTACTTTTAGGTGTTGTTATATTTTTACTATATTATTACTTTTACAAATATTTTATCGTCGTATTTTTAGTGTTAATATATGTATTGGTCAAATTATTAAGATAAAGAAGCCCAAAGAAATCATTTTGAGAAGGGAATTCGCCCAAAAAATAAGGCACAAACAAGACCAAATTTCAGCCCCTTTTAATGAGAAAATCTGATAAAATATTCAGCCTATTTCTTAAAAAATAGGGCTAAAATAAGCCCAAATCAGTCAGCCCATTTTCTTAAACCGTAGAGACAAACTAAATCTTATCTTTTCCCCTAACTTTTCCAGCGCTCATCCCTCTTGAGACAAAAAATTTCAAACGTTTTCACCATTGACAGACGCCTTAATCCCCACTTTCGTGCAAACTTGGAAAATGTCAGACGTGTCTCCATCTTCTCTTTCTCATTTCATGCTTCAAGATTATCCAAATTGGAAGTACAGGCAAATCTCACGCTTTCTCTGTCTCAACCACGTGAAGATTGACTTTATCCCATTTTCAAATGTTCGGTTTCAGAGCTTTTGACCAAGATTTCAAATTTCAAACGACTCTAAAATCCCGCTAAAATTAAATATTTTTCACCTATAAATACTCCCTCATTTTCTTTAGCTAAGGAGGGATTTTTGGACAAGTCTGGGAACTTAGAAAATCTCCATCTTCTCTTCTTCTTCTATTCAGTTTTACAAGCTTTAAATCTCGTTTTATTGTCGTAGAGGAGTTGTGGAACCGAAACCTCACAGCCCCTGGTTCACTACCCTGTGGAAGGTAATAACATAACTTTTATGTGCTTTTGTTCTTCTTTGTTAAATAGGTAATCATTTTTTCTGTCTGTTCATGGAATATATTTTTGTATGTGTGTATTCAAGCATGTTTAGAAGTGAAATATTTGTATCAAACATCTCATGTTCTAATTAGTTTATTATGCTTGTTTGAGTTGTATTTTTCTTTTAAGTCTTTTCTTGACTATCACAAATCTGAAATGAGGCTTAGTGGGATTGCTGCAAATTCTGGTTTGTTTTGAGATGTTTAAGCTTTTATAGGAGCTCACTTTCTTTATTGAACGGCTGGTAGTATTCTAATGTTAGAAATAATTTTATGTAGCTTAAAGCTAATGACTCGAAAAAAAGATAAAAATGGATAAGAAATTTGTTTTAAACCTTTGTGGACAGCAAGCATTATGTATGATTCAAGCTCAAATTTGTCGAACTTGTTGTGGTATTTTTATCTCGTATAAGTTTACATGTTAAGTATGAATAATACTCTTTTAAGTTTTATCAGTTAAGCATGAAGAGTGTAGACTCTTGAATACTCCTTATCTATGAAATAGAGACACCATGTATTTAAAGTATCATATCCAACTTACTCTATTATTTTCAGTTTTCTAGCATTTTTTATCCACCTTGTTAGTTGATTTGGGTGGTCTTCACATGATTCTGATTATTAGGAAATTACAGGTAGTTTGGTTAAAGTTATTTTCTTATTTTCATGTTATGTGATTGAGTATTATTTGGTCCATGTAAGATTATACCATGTAGGTTGTTCATACACACAGCTATATGTGGATTTGTCTATTTTTATTTGCTAATGTTTGAGTCCATACCTTGATCAACGAAATATTTTTTTAAAAAAAGAAATTTGATATAACAACTATTCTATTTATCTTGTTTATTTTTACGGAACTATTGTACTTGTGCTAATTCCTATTCTTTATCTTTCGTGTGCATGAACATTTTGGAGCAACATATGGAGTCTTAATGCAAGACTCCCCATACCCGCATAATATCCTCCAATTACATCTCCTTTAAATGTGTCCGACAACAAGGAAAAACAAGCAAGAATTGCTTGGGGAACGCCTATGACGTCTTACTCTATTATTATTGTTATTATTCTCGTTTTGTCATTTACTCTTATTTAACTCTTTGTGACTAATTGTTTATGTTTGTGTTTTGGGGTTTATTTCAAGTTTGGGGATTTACTTATTCTTGGCTTTAGATACTTAGAAACACATTTAGTTGTTTGAGATTCTTTAAGAAGATAAAATAAGTTGTTTTCACTTAAAATAAATTACTTTTTTAGACCTAACGAAGTCCTCATTTTATTTCACAAATATATTTTTGAATCAAAAGTCAATCGGTTTGAATTTGTGCAAAAAAAAAATTTATCTTTTCCAAAATTAAAAAAATTGATCTTAACAAGTGACGTCTTTCTAATGCAAAGACATTTTTTAAAAAACAGTCCCTTTATGCCCTCTTATTGAATGTTTTTTTTCTATCTTAAAAAATCACCTATTGTTTTCCCTAAACGTCAAATTTTCTACAATCATCTACATTATTTTTTTTATACTACTATATCATATATACTTTTAACATTAGCTCATTTTATTTATAAAATATCCATTCTTTCTTTTACCACCTTTAAGACCTTTTAAATTTATTTAAGTTTGATCGGTTAACCATTTTAATACGGATCTTAAAGGATGTCTTACTCCTTCCCTTTAGGATTAATTGAACCCTTACCTTAGAATCTCTAATTGGTTAGAATACCTTAAAATGAAGTCAATTAAAAAATTTAGGTGTCTTAACTCACCCTTTAATAGTTAAGTGGCAACTTCTTAGGTTAATTAATTTAGAAATCACCAATATGTTGTACACTAATTTGACTTCGGTTAAAATGGGGTATAACAGAAGACACCTGATCCTCTTTAGTGTACCATGCATAATTAATTTTTGCCATCTCATCGAGAAGGGTTGATGCTATGTCAAACGGTTGCCTCATGATTCTTCTTCGAATGAGTTGGCCTGCCGCACCTTTGTTGATCATGTCAAGACTCCAGTAGAAATATTGCAATAACACATTGTCCGATAGCCCATGAGTTGGACATCGAAACAACAACTTTTGGAACCTCAACCATGTCTCATGGATAGGCTTGCCATCAATACGCTTGAAGTTTTGAATACTATCCCTTAACTTTACCATCTTTGAAGGAGGTAAAAACCTTTCGTAGAACGCATCGGTGAGCTCCTCCCAAGAAGTGATTGAATCCCTTGTTAGTTCAGTCAACCACTTCGTTGCTTCCCCCATTAGAGAAAAGGGAAACAAACGAAGTCAGACTGACTCTTGTGTGATGTCCTTGAAAGAGAACGGACCACACACATCCATGAAGTTTATTATGTGGTAATGGAGGTCCTCATGAGCAAGTCGTCCAAAGAGACCTTTCAATTGCAACAGCTGCAACATCGTGCTGGTCACATGGAACACCACATTGCCCACAATCAGAGGCAATCAGATAGCACCCGCACTTCCCAACTGATCCTCATTGACATCATGCAAATTCTCGATGTCAACGTTGTTTCCAAGTTGGCTGGTATTGCTCCCATTTACATTCATCTCTTCACTTGCTTTAGAGCAGCCAACAAAGAACGCAAATAAGATAATTCGACTACAACAAAATCAGTTCACGACTAAACTTCAAGAAAAGAATTCTAAATACCACTCCCCGGCAGCGGCACCATTTTTGATAACGCTCAACTACACTTCATCCAATTCTAAGTGTAGTCGGTCACTAACAAGTATAAACCCAACTAAGAGTTAGGGTCGATCCCACAGGGAGTGATACAGTAACGAATTCGGTTAAGAAGTGAAATTATGTCCTAATCATTTGTAGAAGTAGAGGTTTCACAACATTACAGTAAATCACAAAGTTTCAATAATCAATATCAAATGTGGGGGTAAATTGGGTAACCAATTTATGACTACTAAAACGCGAAGTAAACAAATAGAGAGAGTTCCTTGGGAGTGTGATGAGTTGAATGATAATATCGTGTAATGTGTGATTACTAGTTACTCAAACATATTGAATCTTGGTGGGTAGGCTAGGTTTTGAATGCAATAGTCATTTCTCAATCAACTATTGCGAATCAAGTAAGTTCTTTTGAACCTCACCAAGCAAAACACAATTGAACAACCAAATTCCTTAATTAATCCACTTTTTGAAGCTCAATTTGTAAGAATGCAATCAAACCCACTTTTTCAAGCTAGATTCTTAAAGATGCAATTAATACAATCATCAACTAATAGTTCGACTCTAATACCTCTTTCTCAAGCAAGTTTAGAGTACTAAGATAGAATTGAATTTGCAACTACAATTCCTCATTTAAAACAAGAACAATTAATTGAACCCACTTCAAAACAACAATAAAATCAGTTACTAACAATACTCATTAGCTAATTCGTGCATTCAACTACATAATCACTCCTCCAAGAAAAGGGATTTTCGCCAAGCATAGTGAAAAACAAGAAATTGTTACAAACGAACTTTTCCATCTGATTTGACAACGATCTGCAATTCCCAAATGCTAAAATTTAAGCTAAAAATCTCACAATTTCTAAATCTCTACTCAAAAGTGTAAAAACAATCTTCTAGAATGCGGTAGTGTTTGTTTTAAAATTTTGGTGTCATTACCTTAATGGTGTGCATGTGGATGTCTTCATGGATCACAAGAGTCTACTATATGTTTTCGGTTAGGAGGAACTAAATCTTCGTCAGAGGAGGGGGCTTGAGCTCTTCAAGGATTATGATATGAGTGTGCTCTACCACCCAAGTAAGGAAAATATTGTTGTTGATTCTCTTAGTATGTTAACATTGAGAAGTGTTGCTCATATTAGAAGGAAGGTAAGAAAGAGATTGCGGGGGAGATGCATAGACTTACAAGTTTGGAAGTTCATCTCATAGAGTCTGATAAGGGTGGTGTGATTGTGCAGAATGGTTTTGAGTCTTCATTCATGATTGAAGTTATGGACAAGCAAGATAGTGATCCTATATAACTTCATTTGAAAGATGCAGTTCACAAGCAGAAAGTTGAAGTTTTCTCTCTTGGGGAAAATGAGATTCTCCGATATCAAGATAGATTATGTGTTCCAGATATAAATGGGTTGAAAGAATGAATTTTGACAAAAGCTCATAGTTTCAGATACTCCATTTATCTCGGTTCCACTAAAATGTACAATGATTTGAGAGAAGTATTCTTGTGGAGCGGTATAAAAAAAGACATTGTTGATTTTGTAGCAAAGTGTTCCAACTATCAGCAAGTGAAGGTTAAACATCAAAGGCATGATGGTAAGGCTTAAGATATAAGCATTCCTATGTAGAAATGGGAGATGATTAATTTAGATTTCATAAGAGGTCTACCTCATACCCACATACTCACATACAACATGACTCCATTTGGATGATTGTAGATAGGATAACTAAGTCGGTTCACTTCTTACCAATTAAGACTTCAGTTACCACCGAAGGTCATGCTAGACTGTATATCCGAGAGATAATCAAGCTTTATAGGGTTCCTTTGTCCATTTGATAAAGGTACTGGGCTAACTTCTCATTTCTGGAATTCCTTTCAGAAGGGTTTAGAGACCCGTGTAGATCTTAGTACAACTTTCCATCTGCAGACCGACGAATAGGTTGAGCAAACTATTCATACTGTAGATGATATTCGGAAGAATAAGTGAGTATTGTTATTATTGTGAGAGATTTTGCTTTGAGAGAGTGTTGCCTTGGATGAGGAAGAAAGGCAACCAAATAAGAAGAAAAAAATTAATTAAAAATTATTAACTAATAAATACACATATTAAGTGTGTGTAAATTACCACCAGACATAACTAACCATGCTTTTTTATTTAGGGTTGGATTAATTCCACTTTCAAATAACTCGAGGGTGATAAAAATTTCATGAGGTATTGATGTGTAGTTGAAAATAAGTGAATAAATGGATGATTGAATTGACTTATTTTAAAGGGAAAAGAGTTCGAAATATATCCGAACTTTGATCGAAATTGCTGTAGCAATTCCAAACTTTGGGTAGGATCTATTACCCCTGCACTATTTAATAATGTATTTTAAAGATATATAGGTGCTCACGTGAACATCATAAATATTGCATAATTATAAATAGTAACTTGTCCAGCTGGACACTTATATATCTTTAAAATGCACTATTAAATAGTGTGGGGTAATAAGTCCTGCCCACAATTTGGGATTGTTACAACAATTTCAGTCAAAGTTTGAATATATTTCAGATCATTTTCCCTATTTTAAATGTCTTTTGACTTTTAAGATTTTGTTTTAGTTTTAAATTAAAAGTGTTTAGCAAATACAAAAAGTAAGAAAAAGTCCAAAGCCAAAAAAATGGGTATCTCTCACTTGTGATTTTTATCTTTTAGCTTATAATCCTTAAAAATAAAAAAAGTAAATCCAAACACCGAGCATTTGGCTATTTTCTTTTTGTAGAAGTTTTAGGGAAATTTTTAAAATGTATGAGGTACAACTAGAACAAGTTGTATGAGGGTATTATTTTATTAGGTATATTCTAACCTAGAAATCCGTGTTCTATTTTTCTTCCATGCCTTTGATTTCTCTTTCATGCCCTTCTCTTTCCTTTTTTTTTTTTTTTTTCTTATTTTCTGTTTTTTTCCCTAAATCTATTTTGAAATTAATTTAATTACTGGTGTATATGAAAAAATAATTTATTTATTTTTACTTATTTATTTTAAAAAAAATATTTTTACAAATTATCATTTTTATCATCAAATAACTACATAGGTATCAATAGTCAAATTTAAAAATTCAAATTCAAAATATAATTAATAAGACTAGTTTAGTAAAATGAACTTTAACACAAATACAATTAATGCTATATATAAAACTTATAAAAAAAAATAGTGAAATAGTTGTTATTAAAATTGCACATTAAAAATTAAGGGATTATGAGCATAGAAAACATGGTTATGATTATTATTACTAGTATATGTGCCCGCGCATTGTGCGAATAATTTAAAATGTGATAATTTTATACTTAAAAATAACTAATAAAACGTATTATGCACTTAATAATACCAATAACTTAAAATTACAATGACAAATAATTTTATCCTAAAAATGACACGTGGTTTTTTGTGATGCATATGAATGTAGATTTTTAATTAATATTTAATATTTTTTTTTTTATTTTAATGATAATTAGTATAATACTCTTAAAAAAACACAAATTTAATTGAAAAATTTTAAATTTTTAATTCCAGATTTTAAATTAATTTTGTTTCTTACTTAGTTAATAATATTTTTTTTGTTCCTTTTCTGATTTTAATTTAAGTATTTCCTTACTAAATTATTTTATATAAATATTTCTCCTAGTATATATTTAATTTTTTCCTTTCCTGACATAGAATTTATGGCCCCGACATCAACATCCTTGTTTTATCTTCTTCATTGCTAATAACACCCCATCTGAAACATAACATTTTAGAATTTCAAAATATTTGTAATATAAAAAGTAAGTTTTTCGTGAAAAGAATTCTTTCAAAGAAGCATAAATTATCGTTAGTTTCATCAGACCAATAATTGTACCACTATTGTATTCTTGGATTGGATATTGACGTATATAGAATTGTACTCTTTGATTGGATATTGACATATATAGAAAATCTCCTTCACTAATGGATGATTGATCCCTCCTTGGATGTGTCTTACTTTGATATATATAAGAGAAAACTATTCATATATAGATAATCATGATACTATATTATATCAAAAAACTCATAATTTGAACTATCATAGATATTTTCAATATGAAAAATAAATTCAAGAAGACAACGAAAACAAAGTAAGTGTATGCATCCCAAAGTATTTCTTTCCCTGTTGATTAATGGGGAAAAAAAAATAGAACAAAAGGAGAAGAAGTGGGTGGGGTTGGTTTAGAAGAAGTGGGGTAGTTTATTTATAGGATAATTGTAATGTAGTAAGAAGTCATTCATTATGAGAAGTTAATAAATCGTTGATAAGATTTGAAATTCAAAAATCATCAATCAGATAAGGATTAGGATCAATTCAAATTTAAAAAAAATAATATATATATATATATATATAGTTTTTGTATATTATTTTTATTATTTTCGAATTTTTCTGGGGGAATTTTATTTTGAAAATTGATACCGGGAAAAGAATTTTATGTGTGACTGTCATTTGGAACATTTTTGAAAAAATATTAATATTATTATTATTATTATTATTATTATTATTATTAGTTAAGTTTGAAATTTTTATTTTATAATAATTTAAAATTTGAAATTATTCCTTAAAATTATCCACTAATTGAATTGTTCCTTAAAATTATCCACGGACTAACGTGGAGCAATTTTTTTTTTTTAAATTTTAAAATTTTAAAATTAATAATCACACTCATGTTCTGCAATGTTTATTTTTTGTTTTTCAGATTTAGATAGTTAAGTTTTTTAGTTATTATCTTATATAAATTTTGAAAATTATAAAATGATTATATCACGTTAATTTTAAGTAATCTTTTAATAAATAAATTTAATATTTTAATTTCGAATTTAAGATAATTACAAAAAGTTGGATTTTATTATTTAATCCTATTACATGTAATTAATAATTTTAATTATTTAAAAATCCTATTTTTTGTGGTGCTGACATGTGTCGTTCTAATTGTAATTATTGACATATGTCTATATTTATTTATTTAATTATTATTGATTATTAATTATTTGAAATACT
>JAJOOR010016510.1:0-31629 GCA_036250505.1 Solanum acaule
AGTATTGTTTAAGTTGTGTATGGGATTGGTCCCGAATTTTGTACTCTAAAGTATTAGATGGTTTTGAGACATCATGTATAAAGTCTAGAAAGTCTTCCGCTTGCTATTGTTTTTTTTTTTTTATGAAATGTTTTCTTGGTAAAGAAACTTTTTAATTCCTTATGGTTTTAGTGTCTATGCGATGAATGAATGCTAAGAGGCTTGTATTAGACCTCTTCGAGGTCGAGTACGCCGGTTACGACTAGGGGGTGATCCCGGGTCGTGACAGAAAGATACTTGGGAAGCTGAGGATGATATGAATAATATATATCCTTATCTCTTCGAATCCGGAGAAGTTCCAAATTAAGGTACTAATCCTTTTCTTGGCATTTTATTTATAAGTTAGCATGTCGTGTTTGCTTTGCTTGTTGGGTGTTTAAACTGCATGTTTGATGCTACGCCCTTAGCCTACTAGGAGTAAGCACATTCAAGGACGAATGTTCCCAAGGGGGAGATATTGTAACATACCGTAACTAGAAAGAACTAGAATTAGAAAGAGCCATTTTTGGAAAGAATGAAAATCTGGAAAATTGGGTTAAGTAATGTTAATTTTGAGTTTGTGGTAAACTTTAAATGAGCATAACTTCTATATCAGGATGAGTTAGGTGTGT
The DNA here is from genome assembly GCA_036250505.1 of Solanum acaule. Taxonomy (NCBI): domain Eukaryota; kingdom Viridiplantae; phylum Streptophyta; class Magnoliopsida; order Solanales; family Solanaceae; genus Solanum; species Solanum acaule. Next base: position 651 of record JAJOOR010016510.1, read on the forward strand.
TTCCAGATATCGTAGGAAATATCTTGGAATAATCTTTCCAACGCCGCTGAGTTTGCGCGATTCTGAGTTCGTATGAGTGAGATATGCCCATTTGAAGTTGGGCTATTCAAATAAGGAAAGTCTACTCCGGATTTTTGAAGGGCATTATGGTCTTTTCCATACCCCATGACTTAATTTCATTTTTTGATAATTAATTGGGGTTTAAACTGATAGGATTCAGTTTACGCTTTTGAAAACTAAGTTAGGGTTTATAGAGAAGAGAAAAGAAGAGGAGAAGGAGCAAGAATCGTCAAGATCTTCAATAATTGCTTGTGGATTTCGTCAAGGGATGATCCCTACGAGGTATGTGAGATCACACAGCATTGGGTTAGTTCACCCACACGCCAATCATGATTCAATTAAGTGAAGTACATTAGATTTGAAAGTAAATCCTTTGAGTTCTTGATGAAATTCATTTGAATTCTTGTGGGTTCAGTTGTTGAAGTTTTCTTGATTTTATTCATGTTTTTGGGTGTGATTTCGAGTTGAATCTTGTATATATTGAAGGTATAATCGGTCCTAAGTGTTTGGGGAAAGAACCAATTCAAAATACGGGGTTTAGAGTTGAAAAACGAGCAAGAAAAGTCGAGACTCACCAGGGCAGGGGCCTGGGGCGCCACCCTAGGCAGAGCGCCTTAGCAGAGGCTTTGAAGTTTGGGTCTTGGGGCACCGCACCAGTAAGAGCGCCCCACCCTTGCTTCTCAAGTTTTCCCTCTAGCGTCCCACGTCGCTCAGAGCGCCAGGGATGCCAGTTCTTCCCATTTCTTCCTCATCTTTTTGTACTAGTTCCTTAGCAACATACCTATGTTTTCTAGTTGAATTCAACACTCTAAGGTACGTCTAAACAACATGAAATCATCCATAAACATGATATCATGAACCTTGAATCCATAATCCAATTCAAGGAAAGTTAAGATCAAAGTCAAGTCAAGAAGAGTTCTTAGAGTTTTCCAAGAGTCTTTTCCAAATGTTTTAACTTTTGTTTAAGACTTAAAGTTCAAGTTGAGTAAAGAGTAAAGAGTGAAGATTGAAGTTCATATCTTCAAAGAAGTATATGGGGACTATGTATTCCCAAAGAGTTTAAAATGTTTTCACATTTAAACAAGAAAAGGAAACCTTGATTTCCAAAGAGCCTTTGAGCTAGTTTTCAGAAAAGAGTAATCGCTTTCTAAATTAAGTAAGAGAGGAAACTTTGATTTCCAAGATAGCTTTTGAGCTAAGTTTTTGAGCAATTATCTCAAATCATAGAAAAAAGTGTGTTTTTAAAACATAAGAGCTAGTATCATATTTTGGGAGTAGTATTGAGCACCGATATGGGGGACAGTTCAGACAACTCACATCCCCCATAAACCATGTAGCCATCATGGGTAGAAAAGCGTCATACTTTTTAGATGATTCCTTTAGTGTTTTTTAGCATAGACTAGTGGATCCACTTAGTAATTCAGGTTATATACCCTCAGCAAGGTCTAACGGCCCTGGCAACATGAGGCAAAACGTTGTATCATCACAATAACTCTTACGTGATGGTTGTCCCTTAGAGAAACTCCCACATAAGTAATTTTATTCTTATACACAGTTATTTGTATTTTTACATACATTTCAGAGTTATATTGTATCTTTGCATACACACAGAATTGACATCCATGTTTTAAACAGCTTTTCTTTATATTTCACTTGTTTTAAACTACTTTTTATTGATATGAGTTCAATTATGTTGAGTTGAGCCAGGTAAGTTCTTCAGTTCCTTTCAAGCTTATGTCTTGTTTTAGAATTCCCCTTGCATACTCGTACATTCAATGTATTGATGTCATTTGGCCTACATCTTCTTATGATGCAGACACAGGTAACCAGGATCAGCATCCAGCGCATCGTTGATCCAGTTGTGCACTCAAAGTCTTGTGGTGAGCCTCCTTGCTTCCGGAGGATCCCATTTTTTATTGCTTTTAGTAGCTTTAGTTCATTAGGATGTCATAGGTTTTGTCCCGACATCCATCCTCAGTTATTTTAGAGGCATCATAGATAGGCAGTCAGTAGTTTATTTGTCATTATCTTATTATTGGCTTATGTTCAGATTTGGGTTGCCACTTTGGTTAAGTTAAATGTTTATTTTAAAACATTATGAGTTTAGTTTGAAACAGTTGAGTTATTTAGCATTTGAATCCTTTTCTTAATGCTTAAAGTCTTCTGTTGAGTAAGTAAGCTAGACCAAGGGTTCGCTTGGGGACAACAATGGTTCTCGAGTGCCCGTCCCGCCTAGGGTGTAGGCTCGAGGTGTGACACTTACAAAGTTATTGTTCATGGATTATCTTTTATATATATATTTTAGTATTATTTGACCTTTCAAATCTCTATGTGATTTTTCATATACAACAATTTTTTTCCTATAAATATAACTCTTCCAAAAAAGATTCTTATGTGCTACTCCTACAATTCTTATGTGTATGAGCTCTAAGTCAGTGAAATAATGTCGTAATTTGTGGGGAAAGTTGTGAGATGTCCCTTATGCAGTCATGACGATAGATAAGAATTTAATTACTGAAACATCATCTTTATCTCTATTTATATAGTTGAATTGTTGCTTTGTTTATAACTTTCTTTTAGGTTAAGATTTTTTGTGTTCAAAAACAGATTGATCGTCACATTAGATTTTGTTTAAATTTTCATTATCAAGACAAGATCGAAAAAGAATAATTAATTGTCATGCTTATGTGTTTCTTTTTTGTTCTTTGTATTTGTAATATCACCTTTAAGAATGGATTTGATAGAATGGTTACTCTTTCTTTTTATTATTTAAAGATGAAACATATAGAATTAGATTAATGGTTGGTTCGATTAACATCATCTTTGGGTTTCACTGAGGTGATTGCATCCTGGGAACAGTCTTGAGCTTCTCTAGAAGCTATCAGTGTCATCATCTCCCCTCTATTGTTCAATTTTTCTACTAATGATGGAGGAAAGTAACTAAGTGGAGAATTTGTCGAGGGCTTTTATTCTTTCATCTTTTTAAGAATATCTTGATATGCATCTTGCAAGTTGAAATTTGCTAACTACTAACTAAAGTTCAAAATCTATAAAGATTTAAATAAAAATTTTGAATCCTCTATGTCATAATTCCTTCTTACTACTTTAAGAATCATGCATTTGAAGCCCACTCGATCATTAATCTTTAGATTAGTGGCACCAGATATGCCCAATAAAGTAAAGTGCTCCCCATTGAAAGGGTTCTTCATTTATAAGGGTTCAAATTTGAGACATCTGGTAAAAGGGTTGGAGAGATTTCAACCATCCCACTAGACAGTGATACCATAAGAATGTTATGGATATTTTAAATGTCTTAAAAGAACTGCTAGATTTTTTACAACGTCGTAACTTTTGTACCAACTCTTAGTGTTGTTCAATTTTTTTATGTTTCTACAACTTGTATGAACTTTTTCCTAATTGAGTTTTATTCTGTTTGTCTCTGCCAAGCCTATGGGTTGCCATAAACTGGTATTCCATTAGGAATCTTTATCTTATATTTATCATTATATAGGAACTGCTCAACTTCCTACTTCTCATAGCATTATCCCGATGCATTTATTTGGAGGTAATGAAATTGGTGTAATAGTAATAGTAATAGTGAGACAGTAGAAATCTCAATTAGACACAATATTTAAAAAAGAAATCAAATCACATTATTTAATAATATTTAATTTTTTAACAAATAATATACTCATTAATACGGGTTATACGCGCAAAGCATGTTCCCATAAACTAGTTATAATAAAAGTAGAAAGATTGTTAGACAAAATTAGATTACGATTTTACCTACATTAAATTTAAATATTATAAATTATTTAATAAACTAGATATTAAATAGTAAATCATTATATTAGTATATAAATTAACCACTATAAAGTTTGTTGAATATGTATTCTTTGTATTAATTTCATGTTGGAGTAAATTCATGAAAAGTTTTGTTTTATTCATCTTCCAATTGGACATAGGGAAAAGGCATAAATTCACCCCTGAAGTTCAACCGAAAAGTTAGTTACAAGCTTAAACTATTGAGGCGACCTATTACACACTTATACTACTCAAAAGTGAATTTTATACCACCCTCAAAGCTGACATGGAAATAAGATTAAATAAAACATAAATAAGGCGCGCGAGAGTAAAAAAAAGGCAAATTTTTCCCACCTCCACCCTTCTCCTTCACATTACCCTATGATTTCACAAATAAGGACACTTCATCCAATACTAAGGGCCAACGATCGTTAGTCAGTAATATAACCCAACAAAGTGAGTTGGGGTCGAATCCACAGGGAGTAGTACGTGCTTGAGAATCAGGAGCAAAGTATGAATAAGTTCAAGTCAATCATAGGAATAGATATTTACGAATAAACACATAATTCAAATTTGGGGTTGACACAAGTGTCAAATAACAAGGGGTTTTGATTTTAACTATCAGCTAGAGCAACAACAAATAACACGAATTAACAAGTAATGAGACGGGTTCTTGGGATGTGATTGGATTATAGGCTAAGGTAGACAAATTGGTGATTGCAACTGATAGTAAATAGCACTAAATCAGTGAATAAGCTAGACTTTAGTGGGGATAAACTTTCTCTCGAACAATTTACCCCGAATCAAGTTGGTTTCTCTCAAACACCAACAAGTAGCAATTAAGAACATCCTACGCTTTAGTCCATTCACTCTCTCAAGCTGAATGTGTGGAAAAGGGTTTAGGATTCACTCTCTCGAGTTGAACCCATGACAACCCAATACTCACAGACCATCAATTCAGTAATCTTGGTTTTAAAACCTCTCTCTCGAGCAAGCCAAAAACACGAAGGTAGAATTGCATTTGCAACTACAATCCTTTAAATTAAACCACAATTACTGATTAAAATCACTTTTAAACAACATTTAAACCCTCAATTAGCAATACCCATAAACTAAATCAACCCATAATCACACAATCACACCCCAAGAACTGGGGTTTTGGGTAGACATCATAAAAAGATAGAAATCGTTACCAAATTGTGTATATATCAACTGGGTAAGATTGATTTCATCTTTACAAAGGTCCAAATTGAAGAATCTCAAAGACCCATTTCCAATTTCTCAAAAATGGAAAACTTAATTCTTCAAAGCTAAGGAAAAGTTTGTCTCCAAACTCAGAGTTCTATCTCAAAAAATTTATATTATGAAAACTCATACTAAACTAAGAATTCAAAAATGTATTTATAGTTGCCAAACATATGCTGCGAAGGACCATTCGGCGCAGTAAGTCGGGATCGTCGATCAACTCGACGATCCGCCCTTTGGTCAATTCCATCGCATTTTTGCTTTGGCCTTTAGCATCCTCAAGTTTTGTAACTTTGGGCAATCCAACACTGCATCGCAAAACTGTTCGGTGACTCGCCAACTTGATTTTCTCCTTCAGGGCTTGGCACACTGGAACTTTAGGCGAAGTAATAGCCACTCGGCGACTCGCCCAATGGATTAGGCGATCAACATGCCTTCTTTTCTTCTTTCTTTCAGCTGCCTTGTTCCTTTTTGCTCATTAGTGTCCATGCTTTGTTCCTCAATCTAAATACCAGGCAATCAAGGCTTTTTACATCAGTTATTGGCACAAAATAAGCATTTGAGGGCATTAAATCTATCCAAATAAAGCCCTAAATGAGTCCAAATCGTGAAATCATCACCCTACCTTTCTTCTTCCTCCATTTTTTTCTTATCAAAAACACTCTTTTTGCTCTAGCTAATATGAAAAATAATTTTTTTCATGATAAATTTCCAAGAGAAAAATAGAAGACAACATTGCGGGATAAAAATTCTTAGCAAAGATCGCGAAGTTGTTCAATACATTAGGTTCATTGTTCAAAAAAAATTTGGCGAGACATCTAAAATTGGTCAATCCTTACTATTCCTACATCAAATTCGTCAAGTCAAGAATGGATTATTCAATTTATTTGTGTTTTTTTGTTGATTGTGACCATTTGAAATTAAAAAAATTCAAATTTACCTTTTTTGTGTAAAAAGTTTTTGGGTGTTTGCACAAAATTCAATTTTTTAATGTATGTTCATAGATCTTTCTTCTATCTCAGAAAAATCCTCACTAGATTTTCTTCAAAATTAGTAATAGTAAATCGAGCACTGGTTTTTCAATTGTCTGACTAAAACCTTTGCAAATAAATATTGCAACTTTTCACAATTCTCCTCTTTGAACTTGATTGAAATTTGTATATTGTGATAATTTTTTATGGTAAGTTTGATGATGGGTGAAAAATTAGTGGTGGTATGACTTTTAATTCCGATAATGACAATGAAACCCATGATTTTTATGTGGATGGTGAAGTTATGATTGTGATGAATTTCAATGATAGTGATATGGTTTCGATGGTGAATTTAGTTAAATTTATGATGTTTGTTATCGATTTTTTATGATGGTAATGGTTGTGGGAAAATTCCGGTGTTGAATTTGATTATGGGTGGTGAAATTTATGGTGGTGAAGAAGTGAATATTATGATAATAGCAACAATGGTAGTGATTTAAAAGTGGGTTTGATGGTGTATAGGGAAGAAGAAGAAATTGGGTGACATAGATTTTGTTTTAAAAAAAAAAACTTACGCAATTATTGATGTGGCAGTGACATGGTGATGATGTGGCGCGAGTGTGAAACACTTTCTCAACATGTGACTGGTTGTATGTGCATCGGGGTTAAAATAAATTCACTTTTGAGTAATTCAGGTGTGTAATAGGTCATCACAATAGTATAAGCGTGTAACTGACTTTTCGTGACAAGTTTGGGAGGAATTTATGTCTTTTCCATTGGAAATATGAATGGTTGTTTACCCTTCAAAAAAAAACTATACAAATCTACATTATATTCTTTTTGTTATGAAACTATATATCAAACTATATAAAACAAGAAGAATAATAGAATAGGAAGAAGAGAAAAAACTTCTTATTCCTCTTAAAGTATATACAGGATTCACATATCTGATTTACAATGAAGGAAAACCCCTTTATTTATAGGGGAAACCTAACTTGGTCCCCAAGTAGGATTCCTAACCATTCCCTAAAAGGACTCCACATAATAGACATTTACTATAATACAAATATATTTATAACACTCCCCCTTGAATGTCAGTAGATTATGTAACACCTCGCTACTAGAAAGACTTAGAATTAAAAAGAAACCGTTTTTGGAAATAATCAAATTTGGAAATTTTGACAAATTTAAGCTAAGTATGAACTTTGGGTGAAATTTAAATGACCATAACTCCTAGCTCACGATTAGCTAGGTGTGATACAAGATACCGTAGGAAAGATCTTTGAATTATCTTTCCAACTCCACTGAGTTTGATCAATTTCGAGTTCGTGTGAGGGATATATTCCCCTTTGAAGTTGGGTTGTCCGAATAAGGAAAGTTAACCGGATTTTAAAAGGGTATTTTGGTGTTTTCATTACCCAATTAATTAAATCCATATTTAGTAAATTATTTGGGGTCTAAACTGAGTTAGTTCAGTTTACGCATTCAAAGATTTCACGCTAGGGTTTTTAGAGGAACAACTCAAGAGAAGAAAAGAGGAGAAAAGTCAAGTGTTCTTGGAGATTTCTTGTGGAATCGAAGTCGTTTCGCCAAGGGTTGATCCCTAAAGAGGTATCTGAGACTTTCATAACGTTGGGTTCGTTAACCCACGTGCCAAACATGTTTATTTCAGCGTGAAGTCGTCCAAAAAAGATTGGAAGTTTGAATGTTCTTGATGTGTGTTCTTGAATTTGGGTTGAGATTGAGGAGTTTCTTGAGGTTATAGTGTTGTTTCCTTGAGTTGTTTGAGTTAGATTCTTGTGTATATATACTAAGTACCTGAATCTAAAGAGAATTTGAAAGAAAAGAATCGAGTTTAGGCGAACTGGGATTAGAAAATGAAGAAGGAAAAAGTCGGGCGAATTTGGGTATCAGGTCGCAGACCAATTCCTCAGGATGGGAAATTTTCTCTCTGCGTCACGGAGCGGTCACGGACTCTTCTGCCTCAAAATTTATTTCGCGACCAAATATTTAAATGCATCTTTGTGTCGCGGACTTGCTTCCAGACAGTGATTTCTTGATCGTTTCTTATGTTTAACTATCTAAAAACACTCTTAAACATCATGAGATCTTTCTTATCACAAATCACAATCCTTGAATCCATAATTCAATTCAAGGAAAGTTAAGAGTCAAGTCAAAAGAAGTTATAAGTCAAGAGAAGTTCATAGAGTCTTTCAAAAGTCTTACAAATGTTTTAACTTTGTTTTAAGACCTGAGCTTTGAGTTGAGTAAAGAGTAAAGATTGAAGTTCATTTCTTCAAAAAGAGTATAGCGGGACTATGTATTCCCAAGGATTAAAATGTTTTCACATTTAAAAAAGAAAGGAAACTGAGATTTCCAAAAGAGCCTTTGAGCTAGTTTTCAGTAAAGAGTAAATGCTTTCACAATTAAGCAAGAAAGGAAACACTGATTTCTAAGAGAGCCTTTGGTCTAGTTTTTGAGTAACTATCTCAAACCACAGAGTTATGTTTTTAAACATATGAGCTAGTATATTTTGGGAGTCGTATTGAGCACCGATATGGGGGAGAGTTCAGACAACTCCCAACCCCCATAAATCATGTAGCCATCATGGGTTGAAAAAGTCATACTTCTTAGATGATCCGTTAGTGCTTTTTAGCATAGACTAGTGGATCCACTTAGTAGTCAGGTTTTATACCCTCAGCAAGGTATAGGACAGCCCTGGCAGCGTGAGTCAAAACGTTGTATCATCACATAGCTCTTAAGTGATGGTTGTCGGTTAGAGAAACTCTCAGAGAAGTAATTTGTACTAATATATACACAGAGTTACTTGTTTTTTTATATACATCCAGAGTTTTATTGTATCTTCGCATACACACAAAGTTACTATTGTATTTCTAAATAGACAGATTTGTTATCTATGTTTTAAAAGCTTTTCTTTAGATTGCATTTATATTACTGCTTTATAATGAGTTCAGTTGAGTTGAGAACAGGCTTGTTCTTTCAGTTCCCTTTTCAAGCTTATGTCTTGTTTTAGAATTCCCCTCGCATGCTCATACATTCAATGTACCGATGCCATTTGGCCTGCATCGTTGTTATGATGTAAATACAGGTAACCAGGATCAGCATCCAGCGCATCGTTGATTCTAGTTAAGCTTTAGAGTTTGTTGGTGAGCCTCCTTGCTTCTGGAGGATCCTTTTTTATAGCTTTCCAGTATTTTAGTTCATTAGGATGTTGTGGGTCTTGTCCCGATATCCATCTCAGTTATTAGAGGCTTCATATACAATTAGCTAGTTCATTTGTCAATATCTTGTTATTGGCTTATGTTGAATCTTGAGTTGCCACTTTAGCTAAGTTGAATGTTATTTAATACCTTCTATATTGAGAAGTTCATTTTACTTTTTAAAGTGTTTTATCATGAGTAATTTTTCCGCTAAGAGTTAAGCCAAGCCAAGGGTTCGCTTGGGACCAACAATGGTTCTTGAGTGCCAGTCCAGCTCAGGGTGTAGGATCGAGGCATGACAAACTTGGTATCAGAGCCCAGAGTTCAAGAGTCCTAGGGATTCTATGAAGTTGTGTCTGTAGAGTCCTAGTTATCAGTGTGAAGCATGCCACATATATAATTAAGAGGCTGCTACACTTAGGAACTATCTCACTTCTTTCATACTCATTTTGTGCGATAGAGTGTATCTCTATAAAAGTTTCTTTCTAACTCATGTTTGCGCGTGTCTTACAGATCATGCCTCCATGAAGAGCTGTCAGAGGTCGTCTGGCTAGAAGGAATGTTGAGCCACAGTAACAAGGGGTACCTAATGCACCAGAAGTGCAAACCCAAGGAGAGGTCACCAATGTTGAATTCCGTGAAGCTATCTAGATGTTAAGTCAAGTTGTGACCAATTAAGTTGGATAGAGAGAGAATCGACATGAAGGGGATGATACTTCAAGGATTTGTGAATTCTTTAGGATGAATCCTCCAAGATTCACTGGTTTTCAAGTGTTACTGAGAACCCAGAAAACTTTGTTGAGGAATTTCATAAGGTTTTTGAGATCATACATGTTGCTGAAGTTGAGAGGGTGGAACTAGTTGCATACAAAATGAAGGGTGTCGCTAGGATCTGGTTTGATCAATGGAAGAAGAATCGAGTTGAGGGTGCACTACTTGTGAGATGGGTTATGTTTGATGAGGCCTTCTTAGGGTGTTTCTTTCCCCTAGAACTGAGAGAAACAAAGGTACAAGAGCTCCTCACTCTTAAGCAGGCTTCTTTGAGCGTTCATGAGTACAGTCTGAAGTTCACACAACTTTCCCGCTATGCTCCGGAGATGGTTGCTGACATGAGGAGCAGGATGAGTTTATTCGTTGTTGGGTTGTCTCGCCTATCAAGCAAGGCAATTATGCTGATAAGGTATATGGACATAGTAAGGCAAATGATCCATGTGCAACAAGTTAAGGAAGACAAGTTGAGGGATAGAGAAGAGTTTAAGAATAAGAGGGCTAAGACATCAGGGAATGAGTTCGGGTAGCAGAAGAGTAATGCCAACTGATCTTCCTTCCAACGGAAACAAAAAGGACTACTCCATCATCTACTACTGTACCTGTACCAAGGAACAAATGTGAGTACAATAGTCAGAATTCACAGGGTTTTAGAGCTAGACCTGCCCATTCTCAAGGTAGTATCACACAAGGGGGTAGTAAGCCTCATATATGTGCTAAGTGTGGTAGAAGCCACTCAAGGATGTGTCGTGATTGCTCCACTGGTTGTTTCAATTATGGTCAAAACGGTCATTTTATGAGAGAGTGTCCAAAGAATAGGTAGGGTAATGGTAATGGGGGCAATAGAGCCTAGTCTTCTTAAGTTGCTCCACCAGATATAGCTACATCTAGAAGAGCTACTTCAGGGGCAGGCAGAGGGGGAAATCATCTTTAAGCTATTGCTAGTCGCTAAGAGCAAGATGATTCGCCAGATGTTGTCACTAGTATGATCCAAGTCTTTAACTTTGATGTTTATGCTTTGCTAGATCCAGGAGCGAGTTTATCGTTTGTAACTCCTTATGTTTCAATGAATTTTGATGTTCTTCCTGTTGTTGAGTCTATTCTAGCAGAGAGAGTCTATCATGATTGTACCATTTCCATCAATCACAAGAGCACCCTGGCTGATTTAGTTGAGTAAGACATGGTAGATTTTGATGTCATTCTTGGTACGGACTAACTTTATGCATATTATGCCTTAATTGATTGTAGAACTCAAGTTGTCAAGTTCTAGTTTCCTAATGAGCCAGTTATAGAGTGGAAGAGTAGTTCAACAGTGCCTAAGGGTCATTTTATCTCGTACCTTAAGGCGAGAAAGTTCGTTTCCAAGGGGTGTGTCTATCACTTAGTAAGAGTTCAAGACTCTAGTGTTGAGATACCTTCTATTCAGTCAGTTTCAGTAGTAAAAGAGTTTCCAGAAGTCTTTCCATATGATCTTCTCGGAGTCCCTCCTAAGAGAGATATAGACTTTGGTATAGATATTCTTCATGATACTCATCCTACATCTATTATGTCATATAGAATGGCATCAGCAGAGTTGAAAGAGTTAAAGGAGTAGTTGAAAGATCTCCTAGAGAAAGGTTTTATTCAACCAAGTGTTGAACCCCTTAGAGAGGCAGTAACGTCGCAGTGACTCACCAAAAAAATTAGTGATCAATTTTTAAAAGGATTAAAAGAATTTTAAAAAAGGAAAAAGGGGGATAAAATAATTTAAGGGGTTTAAAAGGGAGTCACCACCTAATTTTAGGATAAACTAAGAAAACAACTAATAAATTAACTTAAAATAATGTCTAATGAAACCAATAGATTCTAGGTAAGGATTCAAATTATTCCAAAGGGAAGGGGTTAGGGATCCTTCGAAATCCACAAATGCGACTGAATTCATTTTTTCAAATTGAGGAGGAGATAAAAAAAAACATACAAGTATAATAAGCAAGTGATATACATAAGTAATAAAATGAAACAATAATATAAGAAACGGCCTAAATTTGCCTAACATCGATATATTCAAAATAATGAATAAAGAATATAATTCGACCTTCATTCGAATAGCTTCAATGGAAAGCAACTCCGTGTACCCATTGAAGGATGAACGAACGACCGGATCTAATGCGGTTTGTACTCGCCAGAGTTGGCGTCGATATCGACGAAGTGAGTTGCTGCTTGCTCCAGTCTATCGGAGCTCAAAGATGCAGCGAGGCAAAGCTTTGGCTTGTCGAAATACTTGCAAAACAAACAAAAATTAGAAGAGGGGAAAAAGGGAAAGGGACTGGACTTTTTCTTCTTCTTTGCTCCGGTTCATTGGAGCTAAAGCTCCTCACCGGAGCTGCTGCTGTTGTTCGCGGGAGTAGCGGCTGCTGTGTTAGGCTTTTGATGTCCATTGACCTGGTGGGTTTTGCCGGAGTTTGAGCTGAAACACTTGCAAAATGAACAAAATCGTAAAGGGGAAAAAGGGAGGGATTGGTTCTTGTTGGGAACGAGAAAGGGGAAAATGAGTCGAGGTTTTGCCGGAAAAAAAAAGGAATGAAGATGGGGTTTTGTTTGTTGTTTAAATGGGCTGTTTGGTGGTTGATTGGTCGGTTTGGAGTGAGATTTGGTGGAGGAGAGGGGTGGCGAGTTCGTGGTATTGTTGTCAGATCTGATGTGTTCGCCGGTGGTGGAGTTTTGAAGTTGTCTGGTGGTCACTGGTGGTGAGAACATGTGTGTTTTCGGTGGCTGTTTAGCCGGAAATTGTAACAGAAAAAGGAAGGGGGTTTTGGAACTAGTTTGGAGAAGAAACGAGAAGAAAAAAATGGGGGTCTTTAGGTGGTAGACTCGCCGGATTTCGGCGGAACTCCGGCGACTTGCCGAAAAATAATGAACAATTAAAGAATATAAAAATCTGTAAATTACACCCCTAAAAATCTTATCCACCACCCCTTAACCTAATGAACAAACTGTTATTTAAATAGGGAATTGAAAACTACCAATAATACAATACCACTATCTTAAAACTGTGGGTCATAACTACCGGTTAATAAAATATCTGTGTATGAAATATTATCTTCAACAGAATGAATTTTTGGACTGTGCAAAATATCAAAATAAATATTAACACATGTAACAGAGAAAATAAATATGAAAAATGTAATGAACGTAACCAATGACATGTAAAAAATGCAATTTAACAGAAATAATGATTTTATAAAAATGAACAAATATTTGAACGTATTCAACTGGCTGTTACAAAATAATATAAACAAAATTAACCGATAAAAATCCTAATACTTTGAGAATAAGGATAATTATCAACAAATTGCATTAAAATGGCAAAACATGTATTTTGAACTATTTTTAAAATAAAATACTTAAAAAGTATTAACTTTAGAAATATCAGACCAAAATTTGGTGTCAACAACTTTCCCCTTTGTTTGATTATGATCGATGAAAGAGATCCTGGTCAAACAAAGTTGACGAACCAAAATTTGATTTGATAAACTTTGAACAAAAAATATGAGACGTTAGTAGAGATTTTGAACAATACTCTACATCCGCCAATGGGGCTAAAAATAATAAACAAAAGGCAATGATTGATTGTAAATTGAAAAACATTCACATACATGTGATGTTACTTTCAGAATTTCTCAGTGAAGGTAGTGTACCTCTTTGAAAGGAGGACGATGTGAATAACATATCACTTTGAACAAGGTGACAACTTAACGTGTCTCTTTGAAAGGCGAACGACTCAATTTGAATATAACATGTCACTTTGAACGAGGTGACAACCCAACGTGTCTCTTTGAAAGGCAAACGACCCAACTTGAATTTAACATGTCATTTTGAATGAGGTGACAACCCAACATGTCTCTTTGAAAGGCGGACGACCCAATTTGAATATAACATGTCACTTTGAACGAGGTGACAACCCAACGTGTCTCTTTGAAAGAAGAACGACCCAACTTGAAATATACCATGTCACTTTGAACGAGGTGACAACCCAACATGTCTCTTTGAAAGGCGGACGACCTAATTGGAACATAACATGTCACTTTGAACTAGGTGGCAACCTAACGTGTCTCTTTGAAAGGCGGATGACCCAACTTGAACTTAACGTGTCACTAGAAGGGAGATGACGACCCAACCTGTCTCTTGAAAGGCAGACGACCCAATTTGAATATAACATGTAACTTTGAAAGAGGTGACAACCCAACTTGTCCTTTGAAAGGCGGACGACCCAACTTGAATATAACATGTCACTTTGAACAAGGTGACAACCCAACGTGTCTCTTTGAAAGGCGGACGACCCAATTTGAACTTAACGTGTCACTTGAAAGGAGATGACGACCCAACCTTGTCTCTTTGAAAGGCGGACGGCCCAATTTGAATATAACATGTCACTTTGAACGAGGTGACAACCCAATATGTCTCTTTGAAAGGGGGACGACCCAACTTGAATATAACATATCACTTTGAATGAGGTGACAACCCAACGAGTCTCTTTGAAAGGCGGACGACCCAACTTGATTATAACATGTCACTTTGAATGAGGTGACAACCCAATGTGTCTCTTTGAAAGGCAGATGACCCAACTTGAATATAACATGTCACTTTGAACGAGGTGACAACCCAACGAGTCTCTTTGAAAGGCGGACGACCCAACTTGAACATAACATGTCACTTTGAACAAGGTGACAACCCAACGTGTCGCTTTGAAAGGTGGATGACCTAACTTGAACATAACATGTCACTTTGAACGAGGTGACAACCCAACATTTCTCTTTGAAAGGCGGACGACCCAACTTGAATATAACATGTCACTTTGAACGAGGTGACAACCCAACATGTCTCTTTGAAAGGCGGACGACCCAATTTGAATATAACATGCCATTTGAAGGAAGATGACAACCCAATCTTGAACTTAATATGAATGGTGTATCACAAAATTTGCAATAACAATGTTAATAACAAATATAACATAAATGAAATATAAATTATGCAAACATGGCCTCATATGAACAAGGTATCATCCAATGCAACAATTCAAACTTAAGAACATCATAAATAAAAACAATGTCAATTTGAAATGGAATAACAAAATAAAAGTGTCATATTGAACAGCATGACAAATCAATTTTTAAAAAATCATTTTATTTGAGATAACATATTTTATTTTATTTTTAAAAAATGTCATTTTGAAAGGTATGACGACCTAAATTTAAAAAGATGTCATTTTAAAGGGTATGACATTCCAAAAACAAAATTTTAACTATGAAACAGTCCACAAAGTTACTTGAAAAAATATCAACAATGAAACAGTCCACAAAGTTAGTTTGAACAAATATCAACAATGAAACGGTCCACAAGTTGGTTTGGACAAGTATTGAAAAGTGGGTGTTGACCCATTTTTAATTTTGAACAATGAAACATATTTTAACTTGGTTAGCACCAACAATTAATATTGTACAAAAAATTCTCACAATTCTTTCACTTTCAACTGAGATTGAATTTGAGGTAATTACTATGGATTCAAGTGGTACCTCAATTATACTCAAGTAACGACAAGATTTGTTCATATTGCTACAAACAAAGGCTATGAAATAGACCTAAAATTATGTTTCAAGTGCCCTCACTACAAAGAAGTCCAAATTTGCACACATTTAAAGTATTTTGATTTGGAAACATTTGGAAAAGCACACTCACACTCAGAAAATATTCAACGCATGCAATTGTGATACCATAGGCTTGGCCTTCATGTAAATCTTGACTAATGTGAGAACATTTGAAATGAAATCATGTAGGGCTTGTTAATAGCTTGTAATGTAGGCTTAGGGACGGGTAGGATAGTCATTTGGGATAAAAGTGACTTAATCATTTCATGAGCATTGCACTGAATTTGTGCTTTCAACATTTGTTACGCTTTTAGCGTTTGATTCTCATTGTTGTCCCTTATCTTCGCACTTTTTGACTTCTTTTGAAGATTTGCTTGTTTGAGTTGTTCCCCATCTCATCATCTTTTGAATTTTCTCCAGATTGTATGGAGTAATCTTCTTCTTTTCTTGAAACTTAGCTTGTTTGAACTTGTGGGGAATTTTCAACTCTTCTTTCTTTCTTTCTTTTGAAGTCATTTTTGTATTCTTGACTTTCAGGGACTTTGGTAACTTTTGTCTTTGACAAATTTGAACTTTGAATATTCTTTTGTAACTTGCGACGTCTTTAGTGCGCTCAAGAAAGTTAGAAGAGGGTTAGTGCGTATAAGCACTCAGAAAGGGTATAAGCTAAAAATGTGGTTGTCCAAAGAAAAGGCTTAAGGCTCAAAGTGGGACATGCTAGGGATTGATGTCATTTGGTGGGCTTTGAAAGGCACAAACGAGTCAAAGAAGGCCTACAATCATTTCTCAAATCAAGCATTACTCATGATTTCGCCTCAACAACATTTATGCCAAGTTCTAGATCAACAAAGCAACACAATTGAATTTAATTCAAAATCTCACCACACAATGCACATGAAACAATGAATCTGGTTTTGTTCTAATCTTGAATGAATGCAAGAGAATTTTTTCAAGTGTAACAAAAGTATGAATGAGAGGTACCAAAAGAATCCATGGTTTAACAAGAAGTCAATCTTCTCTATTGTACAAATTATTTTTCGCATGCACACTTGAACTGTGTTGGCCCCAACCAAGTCAAAAAATGATTTCAAAAATATAAACATTAAAAGAATAAAAAATAAAAAAGCTTTGGAATAAAAAATATCGAACCCTAGAAGGGCAGCCTACGTATCTCATTGATGGAAATCAGGTTTGCGTAGTTTGTTCAGATATGGCATAAAACCTATATTTTCAACAACAAATGAATTTTTGAAAGGAAGAATAATGGGAATGAAAAACCAATGAGCCACATTGAAAGGCGGGCAACCCAAATTTAACAAAAATATTTTTTATTATTTAAAGAAAGCTTAACAAGAATGAAGAAATCAGTGAGTCACGTTGAAGGGCAGACCACCCAATATTAACAAAAAATCTTTTTTATTAATTAAAGAAAAAGTAACAAAAATACAAAATTAATGAGTCACATTGAAGGGCGGATAACCCAACTTAAAAAATGCCAACAATTTTATTGTAATTTTTTAAAGAGAGTAACTGAAATGAAAAACTAATGAGTCGCGTTGAAGGGCGGACAACCCAAACTTTAAAATGTCAAATAAAACAATATTATTAATGGAATGTAAGATAAATAAAATCGAAGATATACAATGAATAAAACATCATGTACAAAAAATTAATGCAAAAGAACAAACCAACTTGGAGTGATACCCCTATAAATCTGGTGTCAGAGTACAATCTTGATGAAATTTTTGAGGGACTTCCTTAAAAATTTTGCCCCTGTTTCAACTTTAGAACCTTCTCGTATTCAATCTTGTAGCAACCATCTCCTTTGTGAAATTTTTGGAGACCTCCTCAAAAAATATTTTCCCTAATTTCCGTCTTGAAATAATGGAAAGCTTATGAGGAACATGACCAAGCCCTTATGGCGTATACGTATCCCGTTGAAGCAGGAATCAGGTCAAACGTAGTTCCAACAGATTGTATCTGGAACGAAGAATGAACTCAGACTATGAATGATCTAGTAAGAGGTGACTAAGAGTGGGCTTTGAAAAGAGACCTGGTTACCCGAGTTGGACAAACTACGGGGTGAAGTATAATAAGCAACGTTGGATGACCACAAGCCAACTATTCGTTTATCACTTCAAAAGAATTTCGAAGGTGCTTTTCTAAAGGACAGCCGTGGAAAGCCACGTAACCGTCTTTGTCCTAATGCATTCTATTTGCCATTTGGCGGAAATTATGCCATGAAATGCAATGACAATATACACAATTAAACAAATAATGAATAAACAACGAGTACAATATACAAATAATCAACAAAATATACAAGACACAAGATATAACACAATAATATAAAAGTCTTCTCAATTTGAAAAAATGAACTCATAATGGTTAGAACATCTATATCCCTAGCAGAGTCGTCATTCTGTTGACATCCTTTGAGAGGGAGTAACATCGCGATGACTCACCAAAAAAAATAGTGATCAATTTTTAAAAGAATTAAAAGAATTTTAAAAAAGGGAAAAGGGGGATAAAACAATTTAAAGGGTTTGAAAGGGAGTCACCACCTAATTTTAGGATAAACTAGGAAACCAATTAATAAATTAACTTAAAAGAATGTCTAACGAAACCAATAGATTCTAGGTAAAGGTTCAAGTTATTCCGAAGCGAAGGGGTTAGGCATCCTTCGAAATCCACAAATGTGGATCCCGACTGAATTCATTTTTTTCAAATTGAGGAGGAGATAAAAATAAATATACAAGTATAATAAGCAAGTGATATACACAAGTAATAAAATGAAACAATAATATAAGAAATGGCCTAAAGTTTACCTAACATCAATCTATTCAAAACAATGAATAAAGAATATACTTCGACCTTCATTCGAATAGCTTCAATGGAAAGCAACTTCGTGTACCCATTGAAGGATGAACGGACGACCAAATTTGATGCGGTTTGTACTCACCGGAGTTAGCGTCGACATCGGCGAAGTGAGTTGTTGCTTGCTCCAGTCCATCGGAGCTCAAAGTTGCAGAGAGGCAAAGCATTGGCTTGTCGAAATACTTGCAAAACAAAAAAAATTAGAAGAGGGGAAAGAGGTAAAGGGACTGGACGTTTTCTTTTTCTTTGCTCCGGTTCATTGGAGCTAAAGCTCCTCACCAGAGCTGTTGTTGTTCGCGGGAGTGGCAGTTGCTGCATTAGGCTTTGATGTCCACTGGCCTAGTGGGTTTCGCCGGAGTTTGAACTGAAACACCTGCAAAGGGAGGGATTGGTTCTTGTTGGGAACAAGAAAGGGGAAAATGGAGTCGGGGTTTTGCCGAAAAAAAAGTGGGAGTGAAGATGGGGTTTTGTTTGATGTTTCAATGGGTTGTTTAGTGGTTGTTTGGTCGGTTTGGAGTGAGATTTGGTGGAAGAGAGTGGTGGCGAGTTCGTGATGTTGTTGCCAGATCTGTTGTGTTCGCCGGTGGTGGAGTTTTGAAGTTGTATGTTGGTCACTGGTGGTGAGAACATGTTTATTTACGGTAGCTATTTAGCCGGAAATTGTAACAAAAAAAGGAAGGGGGTTTTGGAACTGGTTTGGAGAAGAAACAAGAAGGAAAAAATGGGGGCCTTTGGGTGGTGGACCCGTCAGATTTTGGCAGAACTCGGGCGACTTGCCGAAAAATAATGAACAATTAAAGACTATAAAAATCTATAAATTACACCCCTAAAAATCTTCTCCACCACCCTTTAACCTAATGAACAAACCATTCTTTAAATAGGGAATTGAAAACTACCAATAATACAATACCACTATCTTAAAACCGTAGGTCAAAACCACCTGTTAATAAAATATTTGTGTATGAAATATTATCTATATCAAAATGAATTTCTGGACTGTGCAAAATATCAAAATAAATATTAACAAATGTAAAAGAGAAAATGAATATAAAAATGTAATAAACGTAACCAATGATATGTAAAAAATGCAATTTAACAGAAATAATGATTTTATAAAAAATGAACAAATATTTGAACGTATTCAACCGACTGTGACAAAATAATATAAACAAAATTAATCGATAAAAATCCTAATACTTTGAGAATAAGGTTAATTATCAACAAAATGCATTAAAATGGCAAAACATGTATTTTGAACTATTTTTAAAATTAAATACTTAAAAAGTATTAACTTTAGAAATATCATACCAAAATTTGGTATCAACACCAAGTGTCTCACCTTGGGGCGCTCCGGTCTTGTTTGTGAGGAAGAAAGATGGTTCCCTTAGGATGTGTATAGATTACCGTCAGTTGAACAAGGTTACCATCAAGAATAAGTATCATCTTCCGAGAATCGATGATATATTCGGTCAACTTCAGGCTGCCACTTGTTTCTCTAAGATAGACCTCAGATCTGGCTACCATCAGTTAAGAGTAATGGAATGTGATATTCCAAAAACAGCTTTCAGGACCCGTTATGGTCATTATGAGTTTCTGGTCATGTCGTTCGGTTTAACAAATGCACCTGCAGCATTCATGGACCTTATGAATACAGTCAAACCTTATTTAGATATGTTTGTTATCGTGTTCATTGATGACATTCTAATCTAAGCGAGGAATGAGGAAGATCATGCTAGTCATCTCAGAATAGTTCTCCAAACTCTTAAGGATAGAGAGTTGTATGCCAAGTTCACTAAGTGTGAGTTTTGGCTTAAGTCTGCGGCATTCTTAGGCCACATTGTTTCCGGTTATGGAATTAGAGTTGATACCCAGAAGATCGAGGCAATGTAGAATTGGCCTAAACCCACATCTCTAACTGATATTAGGAGTTTCTTGGGGTTGGTTGGATATTATAGAAGTTCGTAGAGGGGTTCTCATCTATTTCGTCCCCTTTGACCAAGTTGACTCAGAAAATAGTGAAGTTTCAATGGTGTGAAGCTTGTGAGAAAAGCTTTCAGGAATTGAAAAAGAGGTTGACTACTGCCCCAGTATTGACCTTTCCAGAAGGTACGCAAGGCTTTGTTGTATATTGTGATGCGTCTAAAGTTTGTTTGGGTTGTGTGATAATGTAGAATGGTAAAGTTATAGCTTATGTCTCCAGACAACTGAAAGTTCACGAGAAGAATTATCGAACTCATGATCTAGAGTTGGCTGTCGTAGTATTTGCTTTGAAAATATGGTGTCACTATATTTATGGTGTTCATGTGGATGTGTTCACCGATCACAAGAGTCTTCAGTATGTGTTTAGTCAGAAAGAGCTTAATCTCAGACAGAGAAGGTGGTTAGAGTTACTCAAAGATTATGACATGAGAATTCTTTATCACCCAGGTAAGGCTAATGTTGTTGTTGGTGCCTGGAGTAGATTATATATGGGTAGTACCGCCCATTTTGAGGAAGATAAGAAAGAGTTAGCAAAAGATGTGCATAGACTTGCACAATTAGGAGTTCGACTAATGGATTCCATATAAGGAGGAGTAGTGGTGATGAATGGGGTTGAATCATCATTAGTGTCAAAAGTGAAAGAGAAACAAGACCAAGATCCTATTTTGCTTGAATTGAAGGAAAATGTTCATAAGCAAAAAGTAATGGCTTTTGAACAAGTGGGAGATGGTGTATTAAGGTATCAAGGTAGGTTGTGTGTACCAAGGGTGGATGAGCTCCAAGAGAGGATCATGGAGGAAGCTCATATCTCCATATATTCTATCCATTCGGGTTCCACAAAGATGTATCGTGATTTGAGAGAGGTTTATTGGTGGATTAGTATGAAGAAGGGCATTGCAGAGTTTGTTGCTAAGTGTCCGAATTGCCAACAAGTTACTTTTGGCAAGCCAGAGCAAGACTTCTCTGTGGGAACCCCCGCCCCCTAACTAGTCGTACTCTGACCAAGCTTCGAAAAACTTCGAGAAGTACAGCACCAGAGGCCCGGTGGTATGGCGCAGAATATAGAACTTACGGAATGGAAGTGGGAGATGATCAATATGAATTTAACCATAGGTTTACCAAGGTCTCACAGGCAGCATGATTCTATTTGAGTGATTGTTGATAGAATGACTAAATCATCCCACTTTTTACCGGTAAAGACTACCCATTCAGCAGAAGATTATGCTATGTTGTATATTCAAGAGGTAGTCAGACTTCATGGGGTTCCGGTATCGATTATTTTAGATAGAGGAGCATAATTTACTGCACAGTTTTGGAAGTCATTTCAGAAAGGCTTGGGTTCAAAGGTGAACTTGAGTACTGCTTTTCATTCTCAAACAGATGGTCAAGCAGAGCGCACTATTCAGACTTTAGAAGATATGTTGAGGGCCTGTGTGATTGATTTCAAGGGTAATTGGGATGATCACCTACCTCTCATTGAGTTTGCTTACAACAATAGTTACCACCCCAGCATCCAGATAGCTCTTTATGAAGCTCTTTATGGGAGAAGATGCAGATCTCCTATTGGATGGTTTGAG
The DNA here is from genome assembly GCA_036250505.1 of Solanum acaule. Classification (NCBI taxonomy): domain Eukaryota; kingdom Viridiplantae; phylum Streptophyta; class Magnoliopsida; order Solanales; family Solanaceae; genus Solanum; species Solanum acaule. Next base: position 22,778 of record JAJOOR010016510.1, read on the forward strand.
GTTGGTAAAGCTAGGTTAATTGGACCAGACTTAGTTCATTAAGTTATGGAGAAAGTTAAGATTATTCAAGATGTTGAAAACAGAGTAGAGTCATCAGAAATCCTATACTGATGTTAGGAGAAGAGACCGAGAGTTTGAAGTAGATGACTGGGTATACTTGAAAGTTTCACCCATGAAGGGTGTTATGAGATTTGGTAAGAAGGGGAAGCTTAGTCCCCGATATATTGGTACTTACAGAATATCTAAAAGGATTGGTAACGTAGCTTATGAGTTGGAGCTACCCGAAGAGTTAGCAGCAGTTCATCCAATGTTCCATATCTCCATGCTGAAGAAGTGCATGGGTGATCCTTCACTTATCATACCTACTGAAGATATTGGAATCAAGGATAGCTTATCATATGAGGAGATTCTTGTTGAGATTCTAGATCGCCAAGTTCGCAAGTTGAGAACTAAAGAAGTAGCATCAGTCAAAGTTCTGTGGAGAAATCAGATTGTTGAGGAAGCAACTTGGGAAGCTGAGAGGAACATGAAGAAGATATACCCACATCTCTTCGAATTCGGAAAAGTTCCAAATTAAGGTACTAACCCTTTTCTTAGCATTTATTTTAAATTGGCATGTTGTATTTACATTTTGCTTGTTGGGTGTTTGAGCTAGATGTTAGATATTATGCCCTTATCCTGCTAAGATTAATCTCATTCGAGGACGAATGTTCCCAAGGGGGAGATATAGTAACACCCGCTACTAGAAAGACAAAGAATTAGAAAGAAACCGTTTGTGGAAATAATCAAATTTGGAAAGTTTGACAAAGTTAAGCTAAGTATGAACTTTGGGTCAACTTCAAACGACCATAACTCCTAGCTCAGGATGTGTTAGGTGTGCTACAAGATACCGTAGGAAATATCTTTGAATTATTTTTCCAATGCCACCGAGTTTGATAAGTTTTAAGTTCTTATAAGGGAGATATTCCCCTTTGAAGTTGGGTTGTCTGAATAAGGAAAGTTAAATGGATTTTAAAGGGGTATTTTGGTCTTTTTATTACCCAATTAATTAAATCTGTTTTTAGTAAATTATTTGGGATCTAAACTGAGTTAGTTCAGTTTACGCACTCAAAGATTTCACTCTAGGGTTTTTAGAGGAAGAACTCAAGAGGAGAAAAGTCAAGTGTTCTTGGAGATTTCTTACGGAATCGAAGTCGTTTTGCCAAAGGTTGATCCCTAAAGAGGTATATGAGACTTTCATAACATTGGGTTCATTCACCCACGTGTCAAGCATGTTTATTTTAGCGTGAAGTCGTCCTAAAAAGATTGTAAGTTTAAATGTTCTTGATGTGTGTTCTTGAATTGCTTTCGTTCTTGAATTTGGGTTGAGATTGAAGAGTTTCTTGAGGTTATAGTGTTGTTTCCTTGAGTTGTTTGAGTTAGATTCTTGTGTATATATATTGGGTGCCTGAATCTAAAGAGATATTGAGGAAAAGAACCGAGTTTAGGTGAACTAGGGTTAGAAAACGAAGAAGGAAAAAGTCAGGAGAATCTGGGTACCAGGTCCGCGCGCAAACCTGTTCCTCAGGATGGGGAATTTTGTCTTCGCGTCGCGGAGTGGTCACGGACCCTTCTGCCTCAAAATTTATTTCGAGACCAAATATTTAAATATATCTCTGCGTTGCGGCTTTGCTTCCAGATAGTGAATTCTTGATCGTTTCTCATGTTTAACTATCTAAAAACACTCCTAAACATCATGAGGTCTTTTCTGTCACAAATCGGGATCCTTGAATCCATAATTCAATTCAAGGAAAGTTAAGAGTCAAGTCAAGAGAAGTTCATAGTGTCTTCCAAAAGTTTTTTACAAATGTTTTAACTTTGTTTTAAGACCTGAGCTTTGAGTTAAGTAAATAGTAAAGATTGAAGTTCAGTTCATCAAAAAGAGTATATCGGGACTATGTATTCCCAAAGAGTAAATTGTTTTCACATTTAAACAAGAAATGAAACTAATATTTCCAAAAGAGCCTTTGAGCTAGTTTTCAGTTAAGAGTAAATTCTTTCACAATTAAGCAAGAGAGGAAACACTGATTTCCAAGAGAGCCTTTGGGCTAGTTTTTGAGTAATTATCTCAAACCATAGAGTTATGTTTTTAAACATATGAGCTAGTATATTTTGGGAGTAGTATTGAGCACCGATATGGGGGAGAGTTCAGACAACTCCCAGCCCCCATAAACCATGTAGCCATCATGGGTTGAAAACAATCATACTTTTTAGATGATTCCTTAGTGATTTTTAGCATAGACTAGTGGATCCACTTAGTAGTCAGATTTTATACCCTCGGCAAGGTATAGGACGGCCCTGGCAGCGTGAGGCAAAACGTTGTATCATCATATAGCTCTTAAGTTATGGTTGTCGATTAGGGAAACTCCCACAAAAGTATTTTGTATTACTATATACACAGAGTTACTTGTATTTTTATATATATCCAGATTTATATTGTATCTTCGCATACACACAGAGTTACTATTGTATTTCTAAATAGACAGAGTTGTTATCTATGTTTTAAAATCTTTTCTTTATATTTCATTTATATTACTCCTTTATATTGAAATGAGTTCAGTTGAGTTGAGTTGAGACCAGGTTTGTTCTTTCAGTTCCTTTTTCAAGCTTATGTATTGTTTTAGAATTCCCCTCGCATGCTCGTACATTCTATGTACTGATGCCATTTGGCCTGCATCGTTGTGATGATGCAGATATAGGTAACTATGATCAGCATCCAACGCATCGTTAATTCTAGTTGATCTTCAGAGTTTATTGGTGAGCTTCCTTGCTTTCGGAGGATCCCCTTTTATGGCTTTTCAGTATTTTAGTTCATTAGGATGTCGTGGATCTTGTCCCGACATTCATCTCAGTTATTAGGGGCTTAATAGATAGTTAGTTAGTTCATTTGCCACTACCGTTGTGATGATGCAGATATAGGTAACCAGGATCTGCATCCAGCGCATCGTTAATTCTAGTTGTTCTTCAGAGTTTGTTGGTGAGCTTTCTTGCTTTCGGAGGATCCCCTTTTATGGCTTTTCAGTATTTTAGTTCATTAGGATGTCGTGGGTCTTGTCTCGACATCCATCTCAGTTATTAGAGGCTTAATAGATAGTTAGTTAGTTCATTTGCCACTATCTTGTTATTGGCTTATGTTGAATCTTGAGTTTCCACTTTGGCTAAGTTGAATGATATTTAATACTCTCTCTGTTTCACAAAGAATAGTTTAGTTTGACTTGGCACAAAGTTTATTAAAATAAATAAGACTTTTGAATCTTGTGGTCCTAAATTAAAGTTATGTTAAATGTACAAAATTGCTCTTTAATCTTGTGGCCTTAAACATGCCACGTGGAAAGCTGAAATTAAAATGTTACCAAAAAAAGAAGGAGGTCATTCTTTTTTAAACGGAGGGAGTACCTTCTAAGTTATCTATTGAGCAATTCAGTTTACTTTTTAAAGTGTTTTATCACGAGTAAGTCTTTCGCTAAGATTTAAGCCATGCCAAGGGTTCGCTTGGGGCCAGCAATGGTTCTCGAGTGTCAGTCCCGCCCAGGGTGTAGGATCGTGGCATGACAAATTATGTGCCTCATTAAAACCTTACTAGATAAAACCCAATGGGAAAAAAGTCTTGTTAAGGATAAAGAGTACACATATCTAATAATACGTATTATTGATGCCTCATTAAAAACCTTACAAGGAAAACTCAATTGGACAAAACCTTGTGAGGAAAAAAGAGTACATCACGTATTAACTCACCCTAATGAGAACATTAATCCAGAGACTTGAATCTTTGTTTTCCAAGCTTGTGCACCATCTTCTTGAAAGTTGAAGTTGGTAGAGACTTGGTGAATAAATCAACTATAGTATTACTTGAACAAACCTGTTGCATGTGGATATCACCATTCTTGGGAGCTCATGTGTGTAGAAAAGCTTTGACGAAATATGCTTCCTTCTATCTCCTTTTATGAATCATACCTTTAGGATCAACGAATTCTGCAAGTTCCTTACTTCAACTTCTTTAAGCAAAAAATCTATTGTCTTTTGAAAACTCTTCAAGAATTTGAATTCAAGTCATCAACTTGCATAACAATACAAAAGATTCTTGATTGCTTTAATCTATATATGAGGCTTATAAACAAGTTTTTCAAAACTTGTATATGCTTTAGATTTTGAATCCATCGTATATTTTCATATCAATTTTGTCAAGTGACCACATTCAATATTAAATGTATGACATCTTCTAGTGTCTAGATTACATGTCAAATAAGCTTTATGCTTACCAAGATGCATCATTCCACTTTTCACTTGATAATTATTTCTATGCCAACATGCTTTAATAGATGTATAATTCATATCCTCATAATCTTTTACAATATTGTGCACTGCTGTATCAAAGATATCATCGACGAGATATCACTTTGTATCGGTTCACAATACGACATAACTTATTGAGATCCTATCACTTCATTATTTTCAGGTACGTACCCCTATCATGAGGTTTTATGAAGTGGTATGTCATAAGCTCTTCAAGACTACATTGCCTCCTTATTATGTTCATTTTTTTTATTATTTGATCCTCCCTCTTTTTCAAGGATTATTTTATTTAGAATCGATTAGTCTATCATGCTTCATGCATGTTGTAGACTCTGTCCTTAAGGAACATTCAATAGGAGAATTTACAACTCTTAGTTGCTAATTATCTCCCCCTTATGTTAGACAAACTAACATATATACCAATCTATTTTGGAAAATCCATATTTGTGCATCATAGTATATTCATTAATCATATACTACACACCAAAATAATCAAATGAAAAATATTCTGTCCCTGACCATAAGCCAAATTAAAGAAAAATTGATCATAATTTATTAGTATGATGCATACAATTACTTTTGTATGCAATATATTATATGTCAAATTGTGAAACTTTGTTCTCATGAGCAATGATTTACTATTTATTTTAGGCATATAATGTCACATCATCTTGGATATTTATCAATAATATCAAGATGAATTATCTTGATTACATATTCTAAAAGTTGTTCGCTTAACTCAATTATTTTGTACAAACAATTTTGCGAATGTCAAACTGCAGGTTGACAATAAATGCACATGTAATTATCTTATAGATGCATCTATTTATCACATCACATGACAAATGAACGGGCCCATATTCACCTTTTATACTTTTAGAATTTAGGTATTTAGTCCCACATTAGTTGATCCAATTAACTTATCATAAGAAAAAGCAACATAAAGAATTCTTGAAGAGTCTTCTAGTTCTTCAATATATGTCTATTACTCAGTATGCACATCTTTGGGATGACCAAATCATTCATGCAAACTAATAAAATTATTAGTGCTAGTAAACTCCAAGTTTAATATGACATGTGCCTTTTGCTTTAGTAAATTTCCAATTTATTACTATTATATGAGCAAATTTCAACTTAAATACTCCGGGAGTAAATTTCAGAATTACTCTACCTCTTCTAAAGGTGAGTCGTGAACCCATCACTGAATGGACTAATCTGATTATCAGAAAACTGTGTCCGCAATCATATTATTTGTGCCAATAATTTTACAAATGCCAAGTTGTGATATGACAATAAGCACACACGAAACCATTTAGAAGAATGTATTAGGAACATGAAGTATCTAAACAGCCCACTAGGTAGGTGAATAGGTCCATGAATATCTCCATGTATATGTTTCAAGAACGTGTGAGACTCAATCTCAACTTTCGTTGATGATGGTCTCACAATTAGCTTGTCTTGATAACAAGCAATACAAGAAAATTCACCATTTAAAAGATTCTTGTAACACCTCGAAAATTAGTAGGTTAAACTAGAGCAAAAATGTGAAGGTTAGAGTCAAGGAGGTGGGCAAGGGCCAAGGGAGAGGACTAAGGCAGTCCACTCTCCCCTAGACACTACCCTAGTGACCACAACCACCATCACGGCTTGTGGTAGGGACCACGGCACGTGGTGTAGTCCATGGAGGGCTAGGCAGTGAACTTGCCAAGCTACCCAAAAGGAAACCCTCCCCCACGAGCCACTTGACGGCTCGTGAAGGCCACCAAGGGCTATGGGAGGGGTCATAGTCTTTACTTGGCTACGAGGGGGCAAGGGGTGTCCAACCTAGCCACTGCCTCAAGGTCCACGGAGGGGACCACGGCTCATGGCCATGACCACAACTCGTGGTCCCTGGGCAGCCGACATAAAATGAGGGGTATTTTGGGTAGTTCCTTTTTAGTGGGTATTAAGTGAGGTAGTTTTGCCTAAGTTTTATACACCTATTTAAGTCATTTTAACTCAAAATACACCCGTTCACCTCATTATTTCCCAAAACCAAATCAATTCCCAAAAGCTCATTCTCTCCAAAAAAAAAAATCTCTCTATAAAACTCAAAGAAATAGAAGGAGGAGGAAGTTGAAGCTAGGGTTCAAGAACAAGTTCTTCTCACCAAATTAATAAGGCTTTGTGATCAAGGTATGGTAGATCTTCATCCATGGATAGGTTTCATCCATGGTGTCCCAAAACCCCAATTTCAAAGATAGAAATCCCCAAAGGTTAGGGTTTGATTCTAAAGTCATGGGTTCCTTTAAAAGATTGTGACTTTTCCAAAGGGTTGTGACCTTTCTGGTAAGGCACAATAAGAACCTTTTTCACACTACCCTTTGTTATCTATAAATTGAGGAATTTCCTCTCATTTTAAGAGAACCAATTTTATGGACTTCTTCTACTACTAAATCTAGTATTCTAAGTATACTTTACTGCCGTTGAGTGGTTCACTGACACCGTGATTTTAGGTACCGATACATTAGTGAGTAAGATCGTTCTATCCTGGGAGGATATATTTCATTAACCTCGGGTACTTAAGGGGAATAATTTCCTTAAGGAGACACTGTGCATTCAGTAAGTTCAATTTTCTTCTTTAAGAAAAATATTTCGTATATTGTTTCTAATCTGTTTCTGATTCTATTTTCTCTACTGGTTTTAATTTTCTAGTTTTGAAAATGCTCTTTAAACTTTGTTGTTTCTTATCAAGTTCTTCAAAGTTTTTGTTCCAAGTATTTTAGGAATACAAGATGAACAACAGATTTTATTACCACTAGCTCTCCATTATGTAAATATATGTAACTCCCACGAATTATATTCACTATGGTTTTTACTCTCACCTCTCATCCTCATCCATGATCTCAAATGGATTAGTGTCATATTCATGACAACTCTGTGTTCCTCAATCATATCCTATATAAATAGTGACATTTAACACAACATTATACATACTTAAAATAGTTGGAAAAAAATGAAAAAATCTCTATGCTCTCTTTTCTTGTGTCTTTTTATTTGTTTTGTTTAATATTTATGTTTTTATATTGTTGTTATTGTACAACTCTCTATTCCTATTATTTTGTTGTTATTATTATTGAGAATTTACAAATTTGTTGATTTGTATACATTAGCCTAGCATGTGGTATTTTAGTATCTTCATTTGAATATTGTATTGGTACAACAATTATTTATTTTTACTTTACGAATTTTTAGTCAATTTTATAATTAAGGATGTATTTTTTTTATTAGGAAGATATATGTACTTTCTATAGTAAATATGATGGATTTTTTCCGTAAATATCAATAAATTTGAAGGGGATAAAATATATCATTTACGATACAAAATTTATATGAAATATTTTGGGATAAGCATGCAACGCACGTTCTCAAAACTAGTAGTGGTAAAAGCGTAAAGGGCACCACACCTTACAATAAATGTTAACGGGGATGTTAACTTTTATTGATAAGATGTGACGGTCACCACGCCTTGTAAAACGGATTGGGACCCATGCCTTGTAAGGCGAGCTCTACCGCCTTACAAGATATTACATTCAATTGGTTGTTCCGTTAGCATTTGAGGCCTTGATTGTTGCATTAATTCGCTGCAATCAGGCAATCACAACAGGGAGGCAAGGGAATGCATTCACATAATTTTTCAACTTTGCATCAATTCATTTTGATGTAACCCGTGTAGTCATTTACGTTTTATTATTTTTTTCTAGTTCAACTATCTATATATAGTTGCATGTTTTTCGAACGTTTATATGAGAATAAAAAAGGGCAAAGGACATAAATCACATACTTTAAAGCCAAAATGACCATTTGTCCCTTATAAGTTTAAAATGACTGAAATCCCTCAAAATTTTAAAATACGGATACAATAATTCAGCACTGATACATTAAATATATGCGCGGATACATTATTAATTAAAGGTTGGATATTTTTTTGTTGCGCTTTTAATGGAAAATAAAAACAGAAAATCAAAAATTGAATCCCATAAATCACGCCAAATCAGTTTATATTATATTTTAAATTTCGCTGTGCTTTCAGTTTTTTTTTAGTTTCAATTTGACCTTGATAAAACATTGCAATATATCAAAATAGGTGTTGAAATAATGTATCATCACTTGTTTGTTAATAATGTACAATATATTCTGATTGTGGAAATTGTATCAGTTTGACTATTTCAATTTTACAATTATATAATGTATCATAAGTTAAGTGAAATGAGCCACCAACTAATGAGAATAAATTGACCAAAACAACCAGAATAGTAAAGTTGTGTTTCCTTATGAATTGTTGAATCTGATACATTGAGTTATTAAAGTGCCAAGGAATCTGCTGATAAATTTGAGCAAAAATTACCAGAGCAAGAAAAGAGTGTCAAAGTATCGGTTCCAATCAGAAGCAATGAAAATGAATGAATTCGTTTATTTATGAATTAATGAATATGATACATTGCATTAGTAAAGTGTGGAAGTATCAGTTTCTACAAGAA
>JAJOOR010016511.1:0-33671 GCA_036250505.1 Solanum acaule
TGATGGTATGGGACATTGCCCATACATTGCACAAAGGTATTGCTTAAGGGTTACTTAAGGTGGAGGTCCAAGGCAAGAAGGTAAAGGTAAATGGGTTATGTATGTTTATGAGGTATTGTGAAGCATATGACTTTGTATTGTTGTTTGTGATTTGTAAGGTGCCTATTGTGTTGATGTTCATGAGAACTTATAAAAATGGCATGAAAGCATAACCTCCGAACAAATGTCCTTTTTAGCATGTTTTGCATATTCTCATACTTAATACGTGTGTTATACTAACCCCTTTCTTCTATTTTACTACAAATGTAGGTTGTGGTAACTAGGAGGAGATTGTGCTTTTGAGTTGCTTGGATTACTTCACTCTCCCAAGTCTTTGGTATGTCCTCAAGATTCGAGGACTATGTTTAGAAGTTTCTTAGTCATTGTAATAGACATTTAATTTTCATTTCATTTGTAAAGGGGCAATGTCCCTTAGTACGTTTTAAGTTCTTGTCTAAGATTGGGTAAAGAGACTTAGTAGTTCCGCTTGCGTATTGATATTTTCAAATGTTGATGACTCTTGAAGTCTTATGGTTTTATTGAGTAAAAGTTTTAAATTCTTAGTGATTTTCATTATCTATGCGATGAATGAATGCTAAGGCTTGTATAAGACCTCCGAGAGGTCGAATACGCATGTAACGGCTAGGGGGTGCTCTCGGGTCGTTACAAACTTAGTATCAGAGCATAAGGTTTTAAAGATTACTTTTAGGTTCAAAGTCTCGAAAGCCACGTCTAGTAGAGTCTTGTTCATCGGTGTGAGTAGTGACACATCTATGAGCGAGAGGCTATAGGACGATAGAAGTTTCACTTTCTTTCATTATTGTTGATGTCATGCCTTAGAGTTTGGTCTATCAGTGTCCTTTTCCTATTCCGTCTCTTGTGTTTATAGGATATGAATACGAGGGCTAACCAGAGGAGAGCGGAAGAGGAGGTAGATGATGGGGGAGTTCCTCCCCAAGGAGTGCAAGGTGGCCAAGCTCTTTTAGGTGGCCAAGAGAATGTGGTTCTGGTGGTTCCCCCGGATATGACTAATGGGGAGATTAGAGAGGCTTTTCTCTCCCTGGCCCATGCCATGACTACTCAAGCAAATAGAGATGTGAGGCATAGAGAGAATGCTATTAAGAGTACCGTGACCTCAAGGTTAAAGGATTTCACAAGGATGAATCCTCCTACCTTCTTTGGTTCTAAGGTAGATGAGGACCCACAAAACTTTATAGATGAGGTGTTTAAGATTGTGGATGCAATGGGAGTGATTCCTAGGGAAATGGCGGAGTTGGCTTCCTACCAACTCAAGGATGTAGCTCAAGTGTGGTTTGAGCAATGGAGGGATGAGAGACCCATAGTGGCTGACCTAATAGATTGGGGAGTGTTTAAGACGGCCTTTCTTGATAGATTTTTCCTCTTAAAGTTGAGGGAGCAAAAGTTGGTTGAGTTCATGAACCTACGTCAAGGTAAACTTGAGAGAGAGGGAATATGAGTTCATTAATGCTTGAATGACACTTCAAGCATTAAAGAGTAGTTGATAAACTTGTATAAATGTTTGAAAATGAGTTTATAAGTCAGTTTAGTTGAGTTTGAAGTCAAACGTCAAAGAGACATTCAAGACGTTTGGAAACTAGTCTTTTACGTTGGTGTGTTCTAGTATGTAGTTCATGTTTTATGTGTTGTTTGGAGTCTAAAATCAGTGGAGGTGACCCTAGTGTCTTAATAAATGTTTTTAGGGTCAAAACGTTCGGGAACGACGCCCCGGGGCCACCCTAAGGGGCCCCAAGGAGGACCCCAACCCTTGTCTAAACAAGCTGCCAAGGCAGCTTGAAAATACACTTGGAGGGAGCATGTCCGCGTCGAGTTTTAAATACTCTTGAAGTCTTATAGTTTTATTGAGTAAAAGTTTTAAATTCTTAGTGATTTTCATTATCTATGCGATGAATGAATGCTAAGGCCTGTATAAGACCTCCGAGAGGTCGAATACGCATGTAACGGCTAAGGGGTGCTCTCGGGTCGTTACAAGGAGAGACTTGGTCCTCGCGAGTGTACCATTCCCTATTGATCTTGGTCATGTAATCAAGGAGTTGAGACACTACGTCATAGGGTTGTTGCATTATACCACCCGGAACAAGTTGATCAGCAAATCCTTTGTTCACTGAGTCAAGGCTCCTATAGAAGTATTGCAGCAACACATTATTGGGAAGTCCATGAGTAGAGCATTGCAACACCAACTTCTTAAACCTCAGCCACGTCTCATGGATTGGCTCACCTTCCAAACGTTTAAAACCTTGGATGCTATCCCTGAGTATCATCATCTTCGATGGGGGAAAGAATATCACTTGGAATACTGTGATCAGCTCATCCTAAGAGGTGATGGAGTCTCTTGGTAACTCAGCTAACCTTTTGGTAGCTTCACCCATCAAAGAGAACGGGAACAACCTGAGACAGACTGATTCTTGTGATATGTTCTTAAATGAGAACGGACCACAAATGTCCATGAAGTTCTGAATATGCTCATGGGGATCCTCATGAGCCAGCCGCCCAAATAAACCTTTCAACTATAGGAGCTGAAGCATTGTGCTAGTAATGTGAAAGACATTGTTTCCTTCAGCCGGAGGTAGACGAATTGCCTCCACACCACCCAATGGAATTGGGTCATTCACGTTTGGGTCATTTACATCATTGAAGTTTCCAACATCATCTTTGTTTCCCACTTGGCTACCATTACTTCCGTTAGCGCTCATTTCCTCCTCTGTTTAACATAAGCAACACAAAACCAAAAACAAAAATAAGTAGATTCAACTATAACTAATTAGATCACAATTCAAAATCAGTAAAATAATTTTAAACAATACCACTCCCCGGCAGCGGCTCCATTTTGATAAATTAAAGTTTTATCAAATACACTTCATACAATTCTAAGTGCAAACGATCATTAAGCAATATATAACCCAACAAATGAGTTGGGGTCGAATCCCACAGGGAGTGGTACGTGTCCAAATTCAATCAAAAAGTACAAATGTGATTTAGCTAGTTATGTTAATAGACATTATCCAAAAAGACATGATATAAATCAAAATGGGTGACACGAATGTCAGATGGGGGTTTTTGTTTGCATTTAGCAACTACAACGCAGTCACAAACAAGTTAGAATAACGATAAGGAGAGGAATTCTCGGGATGTGATCGATTATAGGTGATTTCTTTCGAACATCAACAAGAATGGCAATGAAGAACAGCCCACACCTTACTTCATACACTCTATCAAGCTAGATGGGTAGGATTAGGTTTAGGATTCACTCTCTCGAGCTGAACCCAGCTAAACCCAATACCTACAAACCATTAATCAATAGCCTTAGTTCTAAAACCTCTCTCGAGGAAGCTAAGAACACAAAATTAGAACTGCATTTGCAACTACAATTCATAAATTAAACATAACTAATGATTAAAGCAACTAAAATATAGTATTTAAACTAGTAATTAACAATACCCATAATATAATTTAACCCATAATCACATGATCACACCCCACAAATTGGGATTTTAGCCAAACATCATAAAAAGGTAAAAAGGGTTACGAAATCGATTAGCCATCGACTGGGTAAGAGTAATTAAGCCTTTACAATGCTCAAAATCGAAGAAAATCAGTAACCCACTTGCAAAATCTCCGAATTGAATCCCCAAAAACCTTCAAGTCTCCTGAGAAACTATTCTAAAATGGTAAGAAACTAACATCTGGCAAAGAGAACCCCTAAATTAACAGTTCAAAATTCAATTTATAGTTGCCAAAAATTAGCCACGAAGGGCCATTAGGCGAGGTAAGTCAGGTTCGCCAAGTGGTTCGGCGAACTGCCCTTTGCTCTTTCTATCGCCTTTTTTCATTGGCTCTCAGCGTCTTCAAGTCCTAAAACATTAGGCAATCACTCTTGGCATTGCGGAACAACTCGGCGATTCACCAACTTCCCCTTTCCTGTCGCCGACTTGGTTTCTTCCCTCAGGGTTGGCACACTGGAACTTTAGGTGGTCAAAATAGCCACTTGGCGATTCGCCAAGTGCTCTTGGCGACCCTCAGGCTCGCCTTTCTTCACGTCTTCAGTTAGTTTGTTCCATTTTGCCTGTGAGTGTGCTTGCTTTGCTCTTCAATCCATATACCAGAAAATCAAGGCTTTAACATCAGTTTATGGCACAAATCAAGCATTTGAGGACACTAAAACTATATAAAAAAAAAGCCCCAAATGAGTCCAAATCTCAGACTCATCAACCCCTAAATAATTTTCCCACTTTTATGTGCTTTAACATCGGTTTGGTTACGACAAATGCGATATCCTTGTGCACTAGTTGTATAAAGAATTCTCCCACTTCATTGGTGTTGTGAGAAACCACCTCATCTTCTCTTCTAACATCGTTATCTTGCCCATGGCGACTAGAGTCTTCACCATTTTATGTATTCATTGTTACACCTGTCAAGAGATCACAACAAGAAATCCAAGCGTAAAAACTATTCAACTACAAAACAAAGTAATATGCAAATTACTTCTTCAACTAAATTCCTAACTACAATTCCCCACAGAGGCACCATTTTTAATAATGCTCAAATGCCCTTATTAAAACAAATTAAAATGGACAATGATTTAACGTTTCAAGCACTTCTCATCCAATTCTAGGTGCCAACGATCGTAAATCAATATAAAACCCAAAAAATGAGTTGGGTTGAATCCAACAGGGAGCGGTACGTGTTTCAAATTCAATTAGGAAGTGCAAACGTGGTTTAATCAGTCATAAAAATAGAGATTATCGAAAAAGACATTAATCAAATTAAAGGGGTGACACGAATGTCAGATGAGGAGTTTTGAGTTTGCAATTATCAACTACACAACAGTCACAAATATTGCAAAATAACAATAGGGAGAGGGATTCTTGGGATGTGATCATTATAGGCAAATTACGATATATGGGTAATTGAAAATACTAGTAAATAGCTAAAAATTAGCGAGTAGGCTAGACTATAAGGGAGATAGCTTTCTCTCGAACAACTATCCTAAATCAGGTGATTTCGTTCAAATATCAACAAGCATGACAATGAAGAACAACCCACACCTTAATTCACCCACTCTATCGAGCTAGATGGGTAGGATTGGATTTAGGATTCACTCTCTCGAGCTAAATCCAACTCAACCCAATACCCACAAATCATTAATCAATAATCTTAATTCTAAAACCTCGCTCTCGAGCAAGCCAAGAACACAAAATTAGAACAACATTTGCAACTACAATTCATAAATTAAACCACAATTAATGATTAAACTTACTTCAAAATAGCATTTAAACTAGTAGTTAACAATACCCACAAACTAATTCAACCCATAATCATATGATCACACCCCAAGAATTGGGGTTTTAGCCAAATATCATAAAAAGGTAGAAACAATTACCGAATCGATTATCCATCAATTGGGTAAGAGTAATTTAATCTTTATAATGCTTCAATTTGTAGAATATTCGAAACCCACTTCCAAAATCTCTAAATTGAATCTCTACAATTCTTTAAAACTATCAAAAACTAGAGAGAAAAGTGCTCTGAGCTAAATTCGTATTGTTCAACCCACAAAACATACTCAACATCCTAAAATAAATGTTCAAAGTCTAATTTAAAGTCGCCAAAAATCAGCCACAAAGGGCCGTTCAGTGAAGTAACTCGGGCTCGCCGAACCACTCGGTGAGCCTCCCTTTGACCTCTTCAATTGCTTTTTCGCCTTTGCATTCAGCATCCTCGAGTTCTGTAACTTTGGGTGATCTATCTTTGCTGCGCGGAACTACTCGGCGATTCACCAACTGCTCCTTTTTGTGGTTCCTTCCCTCCGGCCTGGCACACTGGAACTTTAGGCGGTCAAGCAAGCCACTCGGCAATTCGACAAGTGCTCATGGTGATCACCAGACTTTCCTTTCTTCATTTCTTCAGCTTGTTTTGTTCCTTTTTGCTTGTTAGTGTCCTTGCTTTGTTCCTCAATCCATATACCTTAATATCAAGGATTTAACATCAGTTTATGGCACAAATTAAGCATTTAAGGACACTAAATCTATATAAACAAAGCCCCAAATGAATCCAAATCTCGGACTCATCGACACCCCCAACTTAAACTTTTGCTTGTCCGCAAGTAAAACTCAAGATTAACAGTTCAAAAAGTATGTCATAAATAGTACTGCATAAGACTCAACATGAATGCACACAACAAGATTCAACTAACTCATACAATGATCAATTGTGCACTCAAATATTCAAATTGTGACTCACCATTATCAAAGATGCTCAAGTTCACTATACTTGCTTCAAATGCAAGTTCAAGCTCAACAATGGTACTCAAATTCCCTCACAACAAAGATGATTCCCTACTCACACCAAGTTCTTCAACAATTTGAAGTTCTAGAATAACATACGACTCTCACACTCACAAAGATGAACACATGCATGACTTTACCAATAGGTTTTCCCTTATTTTCCAATCAACATTCGCTTTAGCTCACTCAAGATCACAAAGGTTTTTTCAAGGCTTGTAATGGGGCTGAGTGTAAAGGTATGGTCATTTAGGCTCAGTCGCTGCTACCCTCATGAAGTGTGGTCTGAACATCACTTTCTTCCTTTTCTTTAACACTTTGATCATGCTCATAATTCACCCCATTATTCATTTTCAAATGAGCTACCAGATACCCCATTTCTTTCGCAACTTCAACTACTTTATTTCACAACTTTTTCATTATTTTTTTTTCTTCTTTTCTCTTTTTTTTACATGGAGGGGTTCCATCTTTTTCAAAACCATTGCTCTATGGGGAATTTTTCACACCTCTTGATTTACCTTCTCTTCTCACCACACCCCCAACTTAGGCTTTTGTCCTAAGTTGGCTATTCAAACAAACCACACATCATGAGAGTTAAGGGTGAATGGATAAAGAGGGATCACAATTGTTCAAGTTTCTTCGAAGAAAAGGTTAAGGCTCAAAAGTGTTCAAACAAGGTTCACATATCTCACAAGGTTGGCCACAAAAGAGGTATAATGTCAATTTGTTTCACTCTTCAAAATTGTTGCCTAAGATCATTTCAAGAGCTTGCATCACTTAATCAACCGGACCAATAGGGTAAATTCTAGGTGTCATCACACACAATATTCAAGGTAAACTCATCACACAAGGCATTAACACCAATATCAAACAAG
Organism: Solanum acaule; assembly: GCA_036250505.1. Classification (NCBI taxonomy): domain Eukaryota; kingdom Viridiplantae; phylum Streptophyta; class Magnoliopsida; order Solanales; family Solanaceae; genus Solanum; species Solanum acaule. The sequence continues at coordinate 7,235 of JAJOOR010016511.1, forward strand.
ACTCCACACTTTTTAGTTAGTCTGGAATGTTCATCACAAGAGACTCATTCGATAACCAGCTAGTTACAACGAGATGCAAAAAGTCCACATATTGTCTATTTAACTTCATTTGGCCTCATCCTAGCCGCACATTCATTTCGTTCAATTAAGAGCACTATTCAAATCATCGATATTGATCATAACCGATACTCGAATTCACACAAGAACAGCCACAAACACAAAAAATAGAGGTGGCACAAAATTTTAAAAGTAGGTCAAAACCATTTTCATTCAAAACAAGGAGCCACAATCTCAAACATCCACAAGATTAAGATCCAAACAAAAATATAGATCATAAAGATCATAAAACCCAATATATACAAACAAAAATGTAATCACAAGAGGTAGGTATGGAAATACCTCACACCACCCACAAAAGAAAAGTAGTTGTCCTCAAATGCAGCTAAACAACAACAATCAATAAAACAATAGAGAAGGAGTTAAAAAGAATGATCTTGTCTACTCAGTCACTCAGTCTGTCGGGGCATCAATGTCTGGGGTAACACTTTGGGATTGGGCATCAGTGCCCGGTTTGACATCAACACTAGCTCCACTGGAGCCTACCCTAGAGGTATTTGTCAATGATGTATGAATGACTGACTGTACTATCATCTCCTCTAAATCCGGAAGGTCCCCAAAAATGGTCGCCTCTTGAACATCGAGCTGCTCCGCATTTGTCTCTGCCTATGACTCTGCAGCGGCCACATCCTCCGTAGTCTCATCTCCGGTGGTAGCTGGAGGCATATCAGAACTGGCCAGGACATCTGCATCTAGAACATCAGGAACCTATGCTAACTCAAACAGTAAAGTGAAGTCTGTGGACTTCAGATGGTCCACATCCCTCCTCAACTCAGAAACCTCGACTTTCAAAGTTGTAACCTCAGTAGTAACCCCCTATCCTCTCTCACAAATCTCTACTCTCGCCATGAGAGCATCAATGGATGTCCGGAGGGGTGTCAAAGCAGTTGAAATGGCTTGCTCAATCATCCAAGGCACCTCGGCCTCTAGCCGTGAAGCCTGCACATCTACAGAATAGGCTAGGTGCCCCATCTTGAAGAGCATGGCTTGAGGGATCTGAGTCCTCGAGGTTGTGGTACATGAAGTAGCTCTGGAAGGCTGGGAGGCAGTAGAAGAACATGGGGCCTGGAAAGGAGTAAAAGTAGATGTACTTGAAGGCCCGGAGGCCACAGTAGGCAAAGTTGCCTCTGTAGGTATAGAATCAACATCAACCTCCGAGGATGTATCCACCGGAGTTACTCTCCTCCTATCCACCTCCTCTCGTGTGTACTCGGCCTCTATATGTCGGATGTTAGTAGAGGATGTGGGTGTAACCTCAACATCCCTTTTCTCGTAAAGAGGAACTCCAGCCCGCTGACACAACTCTGTGATAAGCACTGGGAATGGAAAGGATGTCTGACGTTATTTGGCCCTCATGGACATCTCATGCTTAATGAATAGCCCTAAGTTGATGCTCTTCATGTCTATGATCGATCCGAGATAGTCCGCCTTTGGGTGGCGGAGAATAGACTCATTCTGTGATGGCTTGATAGAGCTGCTGATGAACCCAAAGCAGTACCAAGCTGCTATATTCAAGCCCTTCTTCCCAATAGGGCCTCCGGCCTCAATCCTTCTCGGGGTGGTGTTAGAAATAAGGGGAGAAAGTCATCCCTTTAGGTCATCCAGAGTCGTCGCGGTAGCCAAACTCGGGTAGTCAAAATCTGAACCTCTATCAAATATAGCGTTGATATAATCGTTGCTGCATCTCACTGTCCACTCTCGGACCACCACACACTCCACTGGTTTGAAAGCACTGGCCTTCTTCATTCCCTTTTGTACCAGATCATCGTAGACAACATAGAACTCACAAACCCATGAGGAATATAGGGGCCACGAGTCTTGGTAAATTGTTCAAACATGTGGAACCAGAGAGTGTCCCACACATTAGGGTACTTTTCCGCTAGGCTATCTATGAACAACCTCTTCTCCTTTAGGATGGTCCTCAATCCCTTGGCCTTTAACTGGTTGAGTAATCGGGGAGGAGGAACCTAAACTAGTGGTGCTGGACCCACCATCTGGGCCGGAGATGACACTGTATCAGTAGTAGGGGGTAGACTTCGGGATCCTAGACGTACCTTGATGATCTCTTGCACGAATATCTTCTTGCCGGGTGTAGTGGTTGGTCATCCTCAGGCTCGGAGAATGAGGCATGAGAATCAAAAGATTCCCCATGAGTTCTACTCCATTATCTCAGCTACGGGGACTTTGCCCTTGCCTTTGCCTCCCTTTGGAAGTGCTTTATTACCTTTTTTGGAGGAAGCAACTGCTTCCTAATTTATAACAATACCCCTTTCGTTTGCGAGGCGGCGTGCCACTTTCATTCAAATTGGTCCTAGCCATATCTGCAAAACCCATCAAAGATTGTTAGAAATCATTCAAGAATAATGCAGAATTCAAATTGCAAAAAGACTCACCAAGCCAGTCACCGAATCACTTAGGCGAGCTAGATCAGGCTCTGCGAAAGAACCAGCTTGAAAATATTCCAGAAATAAGGCATGTCGGCGATGCTCAGGGCCCTTTGTAGAATTACCGACACCACTCGGTGAGCTTAGGCAAACCCGTCAAAATTTACAGTGTGTTTTAGGGGTTAGGGGAGCAAAATGGTAGATCAAAGGAACCTTTCGGCGAGCTTAAGCTTCCCGCCGAAAGTTATAGACTCAATCAAGTCAAATCAAGCAATTAAGGGCAATCAAAGGTGGATGGTGGCCAACCGTCGAACCGTTCGGTGAGCTCGACCTAGCTTGCCAAACTATCCAATGTGCCAAATTTCAACCCTGTTTCCCAAAATCAAGACTGCAGCCCCGAAAATCCAAATCAAACACACACACAATGAAATTCAACTTAGACCCATAGGACCCATGCCTTCGGGGTACTCAGACTTCCCCTAATTTTGCCAAAATTGGTCATTTGACGAATTTTGCCCTTAAGAATGACGTCAACCGCTCCATCATCGGTCAAATTACGTGGCTTTTCTCAGTTTGGGGTTACTCAAACTTCACTCAACTAGACCCAACATATAATAACCGCAACCCAATAATTTAGAATCAATTTTAACGCATTAAACAAGGGGATTCATCATTTTAAGCATTTAGGCACAAGTTTGTAACACAAAATAGGCAATCCAGCACATTAAACATGATTTACACACAGACCCAACACATAACAACACAAATTTACCGAAAGCATTCGAGTTCAACAACTAATCAAAGGTGGAGGGTTTGGAAAACCACCCTGAATGCCGAATTGAGAGTTTGATATGCTAGGCGGCAAAGTAATCCAAATCCGAGCACGAGATCAAGCACAAAAACAAATAAATATGGGAAAGTATGGAAAATCTAAAGTGCGGGTGAGAGTGTACAGGGTTAAAAATGAGAGAATATGAAAGATTTTGAAATTTTAAACCGTTTGACCTTTTAAAACCTTTCAGTTTGCGCCCTTTCAGCTGTATTAGTCGACCACGCCGAACCACTCGGTGATCCGCCGAATGGTGACTTACCTCGCCGATTTTTACAGGACCTCCAGTCAATTTGGGAGTCCAAACGGCGGATAAAATCGGGCTCACCGACCTGTTCGGCAAGTAGTCCATTCAACCATTGGCCCACTGAGTTTTATAGATTTCCACTTCTTGTTTTTATAGATCCAACGGCAGTCTAAGTCGGGCTTGCCGACCTCTTCGGCGAGTCACCGACTTGACTCTTGGCTCGCCAAAATGCAAATTATCAAACACACTCCTCTTTTCAAGATGCACAATCAATACCAGTTATTCAAAATCAAACTTAAAGCATTAAAAAATTGGGTTGCCTCCCAAGAAGAGCCTTAGTTAACGTCGTGGCACAACGCAAGTACCCATTCAAGCTTCAGTTTTGGGGTTTTCCATTGTATCACTAGGCAACCCTCATTGTGTCTTGGGTTCAAATGCGACGAACTCTGACCCATTTGGGTTTCTAGCTACTTGATAGAGACGGAATGAGAGGTGGCAGTCTGATTAAGTGTAGAGACATCCTCCTTCATCTCTTTTAACACTTTATCCGAACCCTTAACTATGTTGAGAATGCGTGAGGGCTTGTCTTCCGTACGGAAACCTTCAGATTCTTTGGGCTTTTGACGCTCATTAGGAGGCACATACATATCCTTCTCCCCCTGTAACACCTGGAAAATTAGTAGGTGAAACTAGAGCCTTACCTATGAGTTTTTAGAGTTTGATACCTGGTTTAGATTTGTAAAATGGCTCCCCATACAAAGAATAAATATTTTAGGGGCTAAACGTCAAGGTACGACCCCCCATGGACCAAGAAAAGGTCCTTGAAGAGGTCCCTAAATTAGCCCCCAAAATTTGGCTAAGTACATTGTCCAGGCGAGGCTTCACGGCAGGTGAAAACCTTCACTGCCCATGGAAAGCACTCGTGGACTTTGCCTTAGTCATGTGGGTGAAGGGCGTTGAACAATTATTACAAAAGTGGGAACCTCCGTCACTTATAATCGCCTTCAGTGTACCAAATTTGGAGAAGATATTCTTTTTTAAAAATGCAGTGACAATTTAACCTTCATTGTTGGGGAGCGCAACTGCTTCCACCAACTTCGATACATAATCAACCGCAACAAGAATATACTTCATCCCAAGTGAATTCCCAAATGGACCTATAAAATCAATTCCCCATACATGAAACAACTCTACACCAATATAGGATTCAAAGGAACCTCTTGCCTCTTTGAAATTCCTCTTTCTCTTTGTCAACGATCACAATACTTTGGACCCACGAGACCCCGTCTATGGTCCGTGGGTCGATTTACGATCCGTAGATGGGGACCGTAGAAAACTCTTACAGTTGGAAAAATTTAGGAACTTACCTGGGATCTACGTTTGACAATGATGGTCCGTAGGTTAACTTACGGGCCATCGATGAGGTCGGTAGACCTCTGCACCAGACCTATATCTGCAGATTTTGCTTCTCTTCCCTGCACCAGTAGCAACCCTTAGGTCATTATTTTTACATTTTCTGGACACTTTTTAGACACAGACCCTATGCTAATTCTAGCCAACATTAGTACCAATCTAAAACACCTATCTAAATTAACACAGAGAATCAACTAAACAAAGTAAACTACTAGATGAAAAACAAAAACCTATAGTCGGCTCCCAAGCAACGCTTGATTTAAGGTCGTGGCACGACGCAGACGTCTTGATTACTCAGACTTCATCAACATCATAGGCCTCAACAACTTCTTGCACATTTTCTGCGTTTCCCAGATAGATCTTGATCCTTTGCCCGTTAACCATGAACCTTGTTCCTTCACTGTTTTCTAGCTCAACCGCTCCATGGGGGAGCACTTTTGTGAGCAAAAATGGCCCGGTCCATTTGGATTTTAGTTTCTCCAGAAACTAGCGAAACCTAGAGTTGAATAGGAGCACAAGATCACCCACATCAAATTCTCACTTTTCAATTATTTGATCATGATACTTCTTCATCTTCTCTTTGTACAAGGCTGAAGTATCATAAGCCTTTAGGCGAAATTCATCAAGCATATTCAAGTCAATCATTCTTTGACTAGATGCGGCGACGCAATCCAAATTTAGCTTCTTCATCTCCCACAAAGCTTTATGCTCTAGCTCTACTGGTAAATGGCAAGACTTCCCATATACAAGTTGGTCAGGAGACATACCGATGGGAGTCTTGTATGCAGTGCGATAGGCCCATAGAGTATCATCAATCTTCCTTGACCAATCCATTCTATTAGCATTCACAGTCATCGCCAAAATCTGTTTGATCTCTCTGTTGGACACTTCAACTTGCCCAGTAGTCTGCGGATGGTAAGGAGTGGCTACATTGTGGCGGACACCATATTTCTCAAGTAGCGACTTGAACAACTTATTACAAAAGTGGGAACCTCCATCACTGATAATCGCCTTCGGTGTACCAAATTTGGAGAAGATATTGTTTTTCAAAAATACGATGACACTTTTACATTCATTGTTGGCGAGCACAATTGCTTCAACCCACTTTGATACATAATCAACCGCAACAGGAGCTTATTTTATTCTAACAATTGTAGTCCCAATTTTGTTGGTTATGTTGATACATGATAGTTATCTGAGCAACACAAAGCTCGATCTCAAACAAGCTATGTGTTTATATGTGGACTGCCATATCTTGGAGATCTACAGAACAGTCTATCATAGACACTTCATCAAATCATGCTGAGATAATAGTCATTCATGAAGTAAATAGAGAATATGTGTGGTTGAGGTCCATGATACATCTCATTCGAGAAAAATGTTGTTTGGAGTGTGACAAAGTACCCACCACTTTATGTGAAGATATTGTAGCATGCATATTACAGCTAAAGGGAGGATTCATAAAAGGAGATAGAACAAAGCACTTTTCGAAAAAACTTTTATACACACATGAGCTCTAAAAGAATGGTGATATAAATGTGCAACACATTCGTTCAAGTGACAATGTGGCTGACCTATTCACAGAGTCTCTACCAACTGCAACTTTCAAGAAGATGGTTTACAATCTTGGAATGTGAAGATTCAATTCTTTGGATAGATGTTCTCATTAGTGTGAGTTAATTCGCATTATACTCTGTTTCCGTTATGAGGTTTTGTCCCACTAGATTTTCCTCGTAAAGCTTTTAATGAGGTATCCTAGATACATATTATTAGATATATATACTCTTTTTCTTGAGTAGAGTTTATCTTTTTTTAAAAGTATTTTTAAGTAAGGTTTTTAATGAGACATATTATCTACGAATTAGACATTCAAGGGGAGTGTTATAAATATAGTGAATGTCTATCTTTTAGAGAACATTTAGGAACCCTAACTTTGGGACCAAGTCAATTTTCCCCAAGGGGTCCTCTTCATTGTAAAATTATCCCTCAAAAGAACTGATAAGTCTTCTCTCTTCTCCCTACTTACTTTTTCTTATTATTTTATAGTTTCACAACATTATCTGTTTTTCCTTTTTGTTTTTGATCATTAAAGTCTCATAAAATCCTTTTAGAGCTCCAAATTATCTTAATCCATTTTATTTAGTATTATTAGTATTGAAAACTTTATTTCATCGAACCAAGAAGAAAAATTTATTTCATCTACTTAATTTTGAATAAGAAATTATTATATTTCCATGTCGTTTTGGCATAACATAAGCCTAACATGTTTTCAAAAGGAAAAATATAGTAAAAAAATAACTTTCAATTTTTGATAGTTTTTTTTATGTTCTTTTTGGAACAAAAATGAAAAATTACTAAAATAATATTTCACAATATTAACATTTCCAGTTATTAAAGAAATATAAATGCAGGAAGATATAGACTTTTTCCATTTGACTGTTAAGAAAATAACACTTTTTAAAATACAACTTATAAGTAGCATTTCTCCAAATGCACTTGATATCCTTTTTTTTTTCTTCGAATCCCAAGCGATCCCAATTTGACAATAACTCAATCCTCATTCAAAATCATGGTGTCATCTAAAAAACCTTAGCTACTCTTAAACTTGCAAATTAATCAATTTGATGTAATGGCAAATCCACACGCATGTTACAACATTCATATCAATAGGAGGTTGGTTTTGACTTTTTTTAAATATATGAAATAATTTAACTTATTTCTAGTCAATGATTTAAGATTAAGAGGGTTTCATGTCCCATATACTATTTCTTAAATTAAAAATGTTGACAGGGCAAAATGGATTTTTTAATGATAATTTTTGTTGAGTGATTTTATTAGATAAAAAATCTAAGTTGAATGATCATATTGATACAAAACAAGGTTAAATGACTTTGATACATAATTTCATGCAGTTGAGTGACCTTTGGAGATATTTAATCCCATATAAATATGAAAACTAGAAAAGGCCATTGTAATGCAAAAACAGTCTTTTTCTCTATTTTTCAACTCAAAATAGTAAATGTTGTAAAGTATAAACAATATAGAACAAGCAAGGTAGCCAAGAGATATACAAAGTAGAATGTAGAGATCGTACTATTCAAATGACTTCAAGTATCTCTTAGATGGTGAATGACAATCCTATTTATAGGTTGAGAAATCACTCTGAAAGTCACCATGTTAAATGTCATAAATAATAGATACATGTTTATCCAAAATGATTCATAGAACCTAGGGAATATATATACATGAATGTAGGTAGTTCATGATTAAGTAAATAGATAATTCAAAATTCAATGAATTTATAACCCTCCCCGTTGGATGTCCATAGATAACATGCCTCTTTAAAACCTTACTAGAAAATACAAAGTGGGAAAAAAGCCTAGTGAAGGAAAAGGAATACATACATCTCATAATACGTCTTGAGTGTTGCCACATTAAAAAGCTTACTAGAAAAACCCATTTCAATGTCACGACCCAGACCATCGTGATTGGCACCCACACTAACCCTCCGGTGGGAGAACCATTCATACCAATTAGCTAACCAACAAAATCAAAATACTAAGGAATTTAAGTTACGGAAGAAAGTTAAATACTAAGGAAAGAAATAGGGAGTTCCCATAAACTCAAAAACAATAGTCTAACAACTAAACAAATGCGGAAGAAATACGCCTAGAACCTGAAAGTCAATGTACCAAAACATCTAACAAGATCCATAAGTCTAATAAGAAGGGTTACAACCCCAAACTAATGTACTAATAACTAACTAGAAAGTCTAAGTCCGAAATGTGGACATAGACAGAAGAGAACTCATGGTAGCCCGGAAGAACTGGTTCACTCTTGAATTTGAACGATCACTGATCTTCTAAGCGAGGTTTGTTAATAGCCGTCTGAAGATGCCCTGTACTTAACAAAGAAAGAGCAAGTGCAGTATCACTACACAACCACAGTGTACTGGTAGGATCACGGGGCTATCCCACTATGTGCAACCTACATAAGTCAAGATAACAATACAATAACATGCATACACCGAACATATACAATATCATCCTCATTTTACGAACAACGAACTATTTCACGATTCTCAAATATCACAGTTATGTCAAGTCATTGGTTCTCTCATGGAACCCAATCCCAAATTGTTAGCATACCGGAACGTGGTACCCGATCTAATGATTATACCTGAACGTGGCAACCGATCCAAAATAGTGAGTCGGAACGCAACACCCGATCCATTAAACAAGCCACAATCACAATCACAAAGTACATTCTCATAATCGTACAATCAAGTCATGAATCGTGGCATTCATCATACATATATCCTCATTTACAATTAATGTGATCAATAACGCAACATTCACATACATACATGTATCATAATGAAGCAAGAACAAACATACATCTCACAATCATATAATCACAATCATCACCTACCTCAAAAAAAACTTGAAACCCCTAAGAAGCTTTGTTCTTCCCTTTCGGATTTGTTCCGCTTGTTCTTGGTCTACACACAATCATAATAACACGGAAATCAATAAACAATTACTAATTATCCAAATTACTAACAATTCTATCAACCCTATATCATACCCATGATCCCAATATCCAAATTAGGGCTTTTTCCACCATAATTCTCATATCAAAATTCTTTCCCATCGATAATTACCCACTAGATTACATTCTACAGTTTGAAAAATGGATTCAGGGAGTGAAAATCTTACCTTTAGCCTCACGAATGGTGGAAAATTGTTAAGAAAAACCCTAGGTTCGTTCCTTAGCTCTCAAGTTCAAAAATTGCAGAATAAAACGTTTTTGGGGTTTATTTCCGACTTTAAGTCCCATCTGCCCCGGCACAGCGACCTTATCCTGCTACAATGGCCCCGCCCTGGCGGCAGAAATCCCCGCCAAAGAGGCTTGCACAGAACAATGAGCAAAAATAATAATTCCAAGACCCAATTTCACAACACACCTTCAGCAATGGACACTCAGAAACTATATGTTCACGCTAAGATAAATTCTTGGAGTTCTAGTCCCCCGAATTCAATTCCGTAAAGTCGTTCGGGTTCCTTAATGACTTATCTATCTATTCATATGATCAAATTCATAATTAGATCACCCAATTGCTACCATATTTCCATTTACTTTAATGACTATGATTTCAGCCAAATCTGGACAAGGTTGGGACATCTCAAGATACTACGAAAAAGTTTTCCGACCCAAAAATTTTCCCCGTTGGCTTTTCTATAACGACGGGAACATGTCGTTACAATAGATACCAATTTACCCATCACTCATCCTCGAGTGACAAACTTAGGGAAAACAAGCTAAAGCAAGAATGGAGTAGTACCTCAATCGACCAACAATTGGGGATACTTGTCTCGCATGTCCCTCTCGGTTTCCCAAGTAGCTTCCTCAACTGGACGATGCTTCTATTGAACCTTCATGGACTTAATCTCCTTGGTCCTCAACTTACGCATATTACAATCAAGAATTTCAACCGGTTCCTCCTTATATTGGAGGTCTTTATCTAACACAATTGAGTCTCACTTAGTGATATAATCCCCGTCACCATGATATCTCTTCAACATGGACACATGAAATACCGGATGAACTCTCGATAGGTTAGGAGGTAAAGTCAATCTATTATTCGCTAGCCCTACACATTCAAGAACCTCAAAGGGACCAATGTACGAGGACTACGCTTGCCCTTCTTGCCAAATCCCATCACCCCTTTCATGGGTGACAGCTTAAGAAGAACATTCTCACCAGTTTGAAATATCATGTCTCTCACCTTATGATATGCATACTTCTTCTATCTACTTTGGGTTGCTAAGAGTTTAGTCTGGATGCTCCTCACCTTATCTTAAGTATCTTTCACTAAATCAACCCCCAAAGGTTTCATATCTCCAGCCTCGAACCATCATATGGGTGATCTACATCCCCTCCCATAGAGTTCCTCAAATGGTGTCATATCTATGCTGGAGTGATAACTATTATTATAGGAGAATTCACACAAGGGTAAGAACTTGTCCCAATGCCCTCCAAAATCAATCACACATGCCCTCAACATGTCTTTTAACACTTGAATAGTCCTCTCCAATTGCCTGTCCGTCTGTGGATGGAAAGCGGTACCAATAGTTATTTTTGTGCCTAATTCATCATGTAATTTTCTCCCAAACTTGGAGGTGAACTGTGTACCACGGTCTGAGATGATAGAAAGGGGCACCCCATGAACCTCACTATCTCTTTCACATATACCTTAGCCAATTGTTCAGCATTATAATCTATTCTTACCGAAATAAAATGGGCTGACTTAGTCAATCTATCAACCACTACCCAAATATAATCAAACTTTCCCAATGTCTTGGGAAGACCAACCACAAAATCCATGGCTATCCTCTCCCAATTCCATTCCGGAATTGGCATTCTTTGAAGCAAACTGGCATGCCCTTGGTGTTCATACTTCAGTTGTTGGCTATTTTGACACTTAACCACAAACTCCGCTATATCCTTCTTCATGCCCAGCACCAATAAATTCGCTTCAAATCTCGGTACATCTTGGTCACACCCGGATAAATGAAATATCGCGAATCATGTGATTCTGCCAATAATTTTTAAATCAAGTCATCAACTCGAGGAACGCAAATCCTTTCTTTAAAATTGAGCACACCTTCCGCATCAAGAGTAGTCTCTTGTGCCTTACCCATCGTAGTCTTTTTCTTAAGTTCATTCAAATTTTCATCTTTAAACTGTTTGGCCTTGATCTCTTCCAAGAATGTGGCCCTCACTTCAATGCTAGCTAACGACCACATCTTTCTGGATGCCCAACTACATGAACTTAGACTCCAAGGTCTGAATTTCCTTAGCCAAGGGTCGCTTGGATACACTCCAGTAAGCTAAAATACCCATGCTCACCGCTTTTCGACTCAAAGTGCCTGCCACCACATTAGCCTTACTCGAATTGTATTGAATAGTCACATCATAATCCTTGAGTAACTCCATCCACCTTCGCTGTATCAAATTAAGATCATTTTGAGTGAAAACATGGTGCAAACTACGATTATCAGTAAACATCTCACACTTAACACCATAAAGGTAATGTCCCCAGATTTTAAGAGTGAATTCTACCGCTGCTAACTCCAAATCATGGGTTGGGTAATTCCTCTCATGCACCTTCAATTGATGCAATGCATAAGCTATAACATTCCTATCATGCATCAACACAGCACCCAAACCAGAATGTGAAACATCACAATAAATAATAGAATCTTTACTTTCAACCAGTAGTGCTAGAATAGGTGCGGTGGTCAAAAGAGTCTTGAGCTTTTGAAAGCTCTCCACACATTTTTCAGTCCATTCAAATGGTATCTCCTTTTTGGTCAAATTTCTCAAGTGAGTGGAAATAGAAGCGAAGTTCTTCACAAATCGACGATAGTAGCTAGCGAGCCCCATAAAACTCTTAACTTCCGTCACAGAGCTAGGCCAAACCCAATTCTTAACCACCTCAATCTTTTGAAGATCTACCATTACCCCTTCTTTTGAAACTACATGTCCCAAAAATGCAACAGAAGTCAACCAAAATTCACATTTAGAAAATTTCGCATACAACCGCTGTTTCCCCAGAACACCCAAAACAATACGAGCATGGTCGGCATGCTCTTCCTCACTTTTCGAATAGACCAAAATATCATCAATAAAGACTATGACAAATGAATCACTTTTTGAATAGACCAAAATATCATCAATAAAGACTATGACAAATGAATCAAGGAATGGTTTGAACACCCCATTCATCAATCTCATGAAAGCTGCAGGTGCATTAGTCAAACGAAAAGACATAACTAAGAACTCATAGTGCCTATAGCGGATTCTAAATGCCGTCTTGGAAACATCCTCGGGACTAATTTTTAATTGATGGTAACCAGTCCTTAGATTAATCTTGGAGAAAACTGAGGCACCTTGCAATTGGTCAAAAAGATCATTTATTCGAGGCAAAGGGTAGTTATTTTGAATAGTGACCCTATTCACTTGCCGATAATCTATACATATTCTCATACTACCATCATTTTTCTTAACAAACAAAACTGGAGCACCCCATGGGGAAGCACTAGGACGAATAAATCTCTTATCAAGAAGCTCTTGGATTTGATCCTTAAGCTCTCTTAATTCTGCTAGAGATATGCGATACGGAGGGATATAAATAGGGCGGGTACTAGGTTCTAAATCAATGCAAAAATCTATATCTCTATCTGGAGGCATACCAGGCAAATCATTAGGAAACATTTCTCTAAATTCTAACACCTCAGGAATAGACTCAATAGATGGAGACTCAACCTCAACATCCTGAAAATGAGCCAAATAATCCAAACAACCCTGCCCTACCAATTTCCTAGCCCGAGTGGAGGATATGATCTTCGCTTGCTTAGGCTTGTACACTCCTTCCCACTCTATTTTTTCCCTTCCTGAAATTTCGAGAGTTACAGACTTAGTATTACAATTAAGCACAGCATAATAGGGGGGCAACGAAGGCATGCCTAAGATTATATCAAAGTCAGTCATATCCAAAATAACCAAATCAGCCCAAGTCTAAAAACCCATAAACAAAATAGGACAAGCACGATAGACATGGGTGACTATGACAGACTTTCCAAGTGGAGTAGAAACATGGATGGGAGGCATCAAGTATATCAAAAATCATAGCAAATTTTGAGGCAAATCACACGGATACATATGAATAAGTAAAACCCAAATCAAATAACACATTAGCCATCCAGTCATAGACAAGAATAGTACATGTGATCATTGCATCAGACGCCTCTGCTTTATTCTTGACCGGAAAGGCATAACATTGGGCCCTATCATCTTGACGGGTGACTTCCCTGTCTGGCTGTGCTGCACATCTGCATGCGTTACAATTTCCTCTACCCCCACGGCCTCACTGATTACCTCCTCACCCACTTTGTGGATGCCCTCGACCATTATTACCATTTCCCGCGGGTACCACAACTCTAGTATGTTGCTGTGCAGAATCCATCATGCGCGGGTGGGGACAATCTCTCCTCATATGCCCAAGTTCTCCACAGTTGTAACATGTACGATCAAAAGATGGCATGCTGCCCGCTGAATGTGCGGCTCCCTGGCTATCCTTAATCAAATTATGAGGTGGAGTTCCTGAGTACTTACTTGTAGAGGTGGGCATAGAGGACTGAATTGGCTTGGCTACAAGCGTTGGTCTTCCGGACCCCTGGAGTAAGAACCTTGAAAGTTACCCGAGTCATTAGCCCTTTAGCCAATGCCTTAGCCTGACCGTCTCGCCTCACCCCCTCAACTTTCTTAACAAAGACAGTTACCTCATTAAAGCTCCTCCCTATAGAGGTCATATGAACAAACAATACCTGCAACTCATAGTTTAGTCCCTAATAAATAAACGGATCATCTCCTCCTCAGTAGTCACCAATTTAGTAGCATATCTAGAAAAGACATGAAACTTAGCCTCATAAGCAGCCATAGACATACCACCTTGCTCCAAATCCTTGAACTCATCCTTCTTGCAATCTCACAAAGTCCTAGGCACATATTTCTCTAAAAATAGAGCATGAAACTGGGTCCAAGAGAGTGGGGGTAAAGTTGAAGATCTACACTCCACATAAGATCTCCACCACTGCTTAGCCTCACCCTGAAGTTGAAAGGTCAAAAACTCAACCCCATGCTGATGGACAATTCCCAACTTATGAAGCCTCTCAAAGCAGTCTAAGATAAACTCATAATCATCCTCAGTCTCAGAACAAAGAAATACAGGAGGCTTTAGCTTCAAAAACTTAGTCAACATTTCATGCTCATAACCGATCATAACAGAACCCAACAAAGGACGAAAGAAAGCATCATTACTTCCAGTCCCATCCACCTTGGGCGCACTGATAGCAACAGGGGGATTAGTAGGAGCTTGAGTTGCTTGAACAGAGGGAAGCACTCTAGGACCATTCAATCCCTTAAAGAATGACATGATCTGTTGAGCGAACACTAGGTCGAAATGAGGAATACATGTAGTTATAGCGTGTACCTCTTCCTCTTGTCCAACTTCCTCAACATTTTCAACCTTAACATTCTCCTCTATCTCTTCATAATGCACAGGAGGGGCCTCATTTTAGGGAGCATTTTCAACCGGTGCTCCATCCCCAACAGGCACCACCCTTCCTCGGCCTCTACCCCTGCTTCGACTGCGATCTCTCACTGCAGATTCCTCAACTAGAGCATTGACACAAGCTACGGGCCTGACGTAATTAAATCTAGTGTTAACTATCTGCGTACAGAAGAGTGGAGGAGGTTAGATACAAAATAAGGTTAAATGACTTTGTTACATAATTTCTCACCGTGGAGTGACCTTTTGAGATATTTACTCCAATATAAATATGAAAACTAGAAAATACCATTGTAATGCAAAAATAATCTTTTTCTCTATTTTTCAACTCAAAATAGTAAATGTTGTAAAATATAAACAATATAGAACAAGCAAGGTAGACCAGAGATATACAAAGTAGAATGTACAGATCATCTTATTCATATGTCTTCAAGTATATCTTAGATGGTGAATGACAATCCTAGTTATAGGTTGAGAAATCACTATGAAAGTCACCATGTTAAAAGTCATAAATAATAGATACATTTTTATCCAAAATGATTCATAGAACCTAGGGAATATATATCCATGAATGTAGGTAGTTCATTATTAAGTAAATGGATAATTCAAAATTCAATGAATTTATAACCCTCCCTAGTGGATGTCCATAGATAACATGCCTCTTTAAAACCTTACAAGAAAATACAAAGTGGGAAAAAGCCTAGTGAAGGAAAAAGAGTACACAAATCTCATAATACACCTGGAGTGTTTCCTGATTAAAAATCTTACTAGAAAAACCCATTTGAGTGTCACGACCCAAACCATCATGATTGGCACCCACACTAACCCTCCGGTGGGAGAACCATTAATACGAATTAGCTAACCAACTATATAAAAATACTAAGGCATTTAAGTTACAAAGGCAAGTTAAATGCTAAGAAAAGAAATAGGGAGTTCCCATAAACTCCAAAACAATAGTCTAACAACTAAACAAATGCGGAAGAAATACGCCTAGAACCTGAAAGTCAATGTACCAAAACATCTAACAAGATCCATAAGTCTAACAAGAAGGGTTACAACCCCAAATTAATGTACTAATAACTAACTAGAAAGTCTAAGTTCGAAATGTGGACATAGACAAAAGAGAACTCATGGAAGCCCGGAAGAACTGGCTCACCCTTGAATTCGAACAATCACTGATCTTCTAATCGATGTATGTCAATAGCCGCCTGAAGATGCCCTGCACGTACACAACCACAGTGTACTGGTAGGATCACGTGGCTATCCCACTAAGTGCAACATACATAAGTCAAGACAATAATATAATAACATGCATACACCTAACATATAAAATATCATCATCATTTTATGAACAACGAACAACTTCACGATTCTCAAATATCACAATTATATCAGGTCACTGGTCCTCTCATGGAACCCAATCCCAAACTGTTAACATACCGAAATGTGGTACCGGATCCAATGATTATGTCGAAATGTGGCAATTGATCCAAGTTAGCGTGTCGGAACGCAACACCCGATCCATTGAACAAGCCACAATCACAATCACAAAGTACATTCTCATAATCATACAATCAAGTCATGATTCGTGGCATTCATCATTCATATATACTCATTTACAATTAAGGTGATCAATAACACAACATTCACATACATATATGTATCATAATGAAACAAGACCAAACATACATCACACAATCATGGTGTCACAACCATCACCTACCTCGAAACAAGCTTGAAACCCCTTAGAAACTTGGCTCTTCCCTTTTCGATTTTGTTCCGCTTGTTCTTGTTCTACAAACAATCATAATAACATGGAAATCAATAAACAATCACTAATTATTCGAATTACTAACAATTCTATCAACCCTAGATCATACCCATGATCCCAATATCCAAATTAGGGCTTTTTCCACCATAATTCTTAGATCAAAACTTTTCCCCATCGATATTTACCCATTAGATTACATTCTACGGATCAAAAAATGGATTCGAGAAGTGAAAATCTTACCTTTAGCCTCAGCAATGATGGAAAATTGTTAAGAAAAGCCATGGGTTCGTTCCTTAGATCTCAAGTTTGAAAATTGCAGAATAAAACATTTTTGGGGTTTATTTCCGACTTTAAGTTGCGTCTTCCCTGCCACAGCGGCCTCACCCCCTAGCTACAACGGCCCCGCCTTGGCGGTAGAAATCCCTGCCAAAGCGGTTTGCACTGAACAGTGAGCAAAAATAATAATTCCAAGACCCCATTTCACAATACACCTTCAACCAACGACACTCAAAAACTACCCGTTCATGCTAAGATCAATTCGGGAGTTCTACTCGCCCGAATTCAATTCTGTAAAGTCGTAGGGTTCCTTAACCATTTATCTATCTACTCATGTGATCAAATTCATAATTAGATTGCCCAATTGATATTATATTTCCCTAGACTTTATTGACTCCAATTGACTCCAAATCTAGACTAGGTTGGGAAATCTCAAGCTACTACGACAAAGTTTTTGGCCCAAATTTTTCTCCGTTGGCTTTCCTATAACGACGGGAACAGGTCATTACATTGAGACAAAACCATGGTTAAGCAAAAGAGTACAACACGTATCTCACTCCCCCTAATTAAAACTTTACTTGATATCTTGGAAACGACACATTTTAATGTTACAAATCAATTTTTCAAAGATTGAAGTTGGCAATGCCTTAGTAAATAAATCTACAATATTATCACTTAAATTGATCTGTTATACTTCTATCTCAACGTTTTATTGAAGATCATGTGTAAAAAAGAACTTTGCTGAAATGTATTTTGGTCACCCTCCTTTGATGTATTCTTTTTCAATTGAGCCATACATGCAATATTATCTTCATACATGGTGATTAAAATATTCTTTTTAAAGAAAGCAACACATTTCATGAATATGATATGTCTTTTTTCGATCTAAAAATCGGACGTGATACTCAAACGAGTTGAATAAGCAAGCCAATAAGATAAAAGTGCTCTTGTTGAACCAGCTACTAATCACCAAGTCCTTTGTTTAGCCAAATCAGCTTGGGATAGCTTGGTTGGTGACAATTGTCTTATCCCACCAAGACAGGTCAGCCTAAACAAACCCTGAGAAGGAAAATACGGAAGTAAGAACATGATAAGGAACTAAACATAACATAAACATGCATAACTAATGATATAACTCAAGTACCCCCCAAAACATGGTATCACGTGTAAAAGCCTCTATGTATTACAATAGATTCAAAGAAATACAATTCTTAATGTCTTTGTATCTAGAATGTAACAAGGACATAATGAAAGAGTAAGTGATGTCTGTCGAGATTGACAAGAAACTATCTCATGAACTCTCAAAGCAAGCCTCAGACAAAGATGAGAAGGGGATGATCAAGGCGATCCATGCTCGTAACCTACAAAAAGTGTAGAAAGCAAGGGAATGAGTACCAAACAACAATGATACTCACAAGCATTCCTACTAACCCTAAGTAAATCAATACAAAATACATGTTCTCCCAACACTCCATCCGAACCTCCACATACTACAACCTGCATAAAAATCAGGCCAACCCAACCTAACGGTTCACAATTCATATAGCACATAAAATAGATAATTACATCACAACATGCATCTCAACATATACAAATTATCATCACAGTCCTTCATATCCAAATAATCACAATGGCTATGAAAAATCACTCATAAAGATCAAAGAACAATAATGATGTACAATGCAAGAAGTGCAATGTCACATATAGTGATGCACATGTGTCCTAACGATACACACCTACTAATACTTAGGACGATACCCATGGAGAACTCATAAGGTCCATGTTTCCACAGAACCATTTTCTTTTGGCATATCTCATTAGTCCAAATCATTTTCCTTCGACATCACCAAAATTATTTCCCTTCGGCATAAATATCAATCACTGAAACCATTTTCCTTCGGCACAATAATTAATCCAATAAATTTCATATTAATACAAAATCCATACTCACACAATCATGACACATCATCAATTGTGAATCATTATAACCATTCAAATCATCCATGACATATCATGCATTACTATAACGAGTTTACTTTTATCCCACTTTATCATTTACAGGTGAACAAGAATTACAAAACACTTCTCCAATTCTCATTACTCCTAAGTAGACACAATAAGGCATACAATGTTCAATACGCTTAACGAAGGGTCAATAGGTTCATTTACTTAAAAGTAATGAAATCAACTCGGTACCTGAACCTTCCCTTCATGTCGAGCCACATAATCCATACCAACTAATAAGATATAGAACACCCATAAGAAAATATGATCAACAACACCCATAATGCTGATTTTGAAAATTGGTTCTAAATTGACATAAAATTCATCCTCGAAGGCTAATGATAATCTTGATTTTTTATAGAAAAATATGTTTCGCAAAGATTTAGGAAATCACATGCAAATTGTATTGAAAAAAGAGTTAGATATCATCCCCAAAAGTCCAGAACATAAGATTAAAGTTCATGAGAAAACCCCCAATAACCAAGTCCAGAGCCTTGCTCAAATATGAAATATTTCTTGAGAAATATCTTACCCATGATTAGGAAAGTTTAAATATGAAGTTTTACAAAAAAAAAAGAGTTAAAATCAATCTTGAAATACTCAATTTATCAAAGTTTAACTTTATGGGAATATTCCAAATTCTCAAGCGCGGTTAATATGATAAAAATAATTGATGAATCAACAAGTTTACGCCAAAATCAAATTACCCATAATATAAGGATCATAAATATACAATTTTCATCAAAAACCGAGTCTAAATTAATAAAATCCTATTTTTCTCCCAATAATATATGGATAAGGAAAGAAAACCAAATGAAGAAATCATGACAAAATTAACCCCCGTATTAAATTGAGAAGAATTCCGCAAGAATCACTCTATTCCAAGCTCTAAAACTCCAAATATGCTCAAAATACCAAATGAACACAGTTTGAAATTTTAAATACCTGAACAACAATATTTACACCATAAACCAGCAACTTAATTTTTCACTAAAAGACCCGTAACTTCCTTACACGATAGAGAAATAAAATATTTATTTTTCTAAATGTCTTAAATAATGATATAGAGCTGCTCGTTCAATGGAAACTCAATTTCGTTCTCGTTTTCCAGTCAAATGTCAATTCTTCTCGGGAAACAATTATTTCATATATCGCGATAAAAGTTCAATCTTGACTTATCAAAAAATGCTCCAAACATTTCTTATCAGTCCTATGATTCATACTTAAACTTTCAAATGTTTTGGAATAATTTTTCAATCTTTAAAACTAATAACGAACTTTTAGTTGATAAAAATTGCTGAAACAATGCCAAAGCACCTAAAAAGCTTAAAAACTCACCTAAACCTCATTAGGAATCTCCCAATTACAAACCAAGCATGCTACTAGTTTGGAAAGGATAATGGAATCATCAAAACACCCAAACAAGATCACCTTAACCCGATATTGACCAAAATCAACTTTAACTTGAGAATCTCCAAATTTCTAAACAAGGACATGAAAATCATCCAAAAGTTTTTGGAATTGGTCCAAACCTTCAACTAGACCAAATATTATCATTTGGAACTAGTGCAATCATCAAAACTTGAAAATAACCTCAAGCATTGACTAAAGTCAAACTTTAGCCTTAACTTTTCCGACATCTCATATAATGGTTCAAAATGAAATCAAAAGTCTTCGGACACAAATCAAAATACATCTAGACCATAAACTATGTTACGGACCTAACAAAACTGCGATTATAAAATGTTCACTTTGATCAACTATCTAATGCTTTTAACTTTCAAAACACAAAAACTCTTCAAAAACTCATCTAAATACATGAGGACCTAAGCCATTAGTCCTATAACCCAAAAGTCACATTTTGGAGCTGATGGAACTGGCATAATTCCATTTCAAGACTCGAAACTTCAAATGTTTACTAAAGTCAACCAAAAGCTTCCAAATCTCAAAAACTTACAAAAATCTCAATTTATAATTTTATTTCCAATCTGACTTCAAAAACTGATTAAACATGACTCATGACAACTATCAGGATTGGTAAAATGGTATTTTTTTCCAGAAAATTATAAAAATGACCTTTAGGATCATTACATTCATTGATCTCAACCAAACACGCTCCCGACTTGCTTCATGGATGACTATTATTTTACATGATTTGAAGTAACTACTAGCATTTATTTAATTGAATACCAAGATATTGTTGTCCCTCCACATATCGACAAATAACATATTTATGACAAAGCTTTATGCAGATCAGATGAATACCATACAATTGCTTAACCAATAATTTCTAATATGAATTCGTTGGAATAAAATAAACGCATGTCCATGATACTCTAAAAATATCTAAATAAGTACGTAACGTCATTCCAGTTTCTTCTTGTTGGGGAGGAGCTGAATTTTGCCAATAAACTCACTACAAAATAAATATATGATAGAGTATTATTAGCAAGGCACATCAGTGCCTTGTCTGTACCAAGATATGAAGTTTCATCATCTTTCTTTTCAAGTCGAAATGGATCTTTATTTATGTCAAACAATGTCACAATCGTTGGGGGTACTCAATGAATGTGATTTATCCATGTAAAATTACTTCAGATTTTTTTTGTATATGTTGATTGATGAACAAATATTCTATTTGTCAAATTCTCAAAATTAGGTCAAGCCAAAATATTTTCTTATCATGATCTTTCATTACAAATTTCGTTTCTAAGCAATCAACAACTTTTGAATAATTTTTTAGAGTGCCAATGATGTTCAAGTCATCAATATACACAACTGCTAAAATAAATTCAGATCCCCACATTCTTCTAAAAGATGCAAGGGCAAATAGGATTATTGATGAGTGGTGGATTTGCACTCATTTAGAGTTCTTTTCTTATGATTTTGTGGAACTCAATGTAGAGAAAGAGGTTAATTATGCTTTGAATTGTGTTATTTCAGGTATTTTGATGTTGGGAAAGAAAATGCTCATAAAAAATGGAATCGAAGCTGAAAAAGAGAGAAACCTGGCAGAAAGATAAGTCTCAAGTATCGCACTTGAGGAGCACTGATCGCTTTAGAAATCCAAACAACGAAGTCAACCACCCGCTTAAGCGAGGACACGGGGTGAGCTTTTGCGAACTGGGTCAAAAGGGCGGAGCTCGCTTAAGCAAACTGAAGTTCACTTTTGCAAACCTCTTGCCACTTTTGTGAAGCCCGCCTTTTTCAGACAGGGGCAGAATGAGAAATTCTCGAGCTTTGTAACCAAAATTCAGAAAATTGGGTTAGATTTGACCATAATGGACTATCCAAGAATAGTTAGAGAGAGAACATTGTAGAGCCAAAAATACATTCAAAAAGTAGATCTCTTAGTGTTCTTGATTTGGGATTAAGACATTGAAGACAAGTTGCCTTGCATTTCATTTGTGGATTCGAAGTTTGTGTTCTATTTTAGTAATATCTTTTACCTTACTTTATTTTCTTTTTCTTATTACTAGAAATGCGGGTGTAATATTTGTATGAAATTGGGACTTTTGTTCTAGAAATAGACAAATCTATTTGGATGTTTGATTAATTGCTTTTGTAGTTCCTTGTTTCCGTGTTTGATTTAATGAAATAGGTTCCATCTAGTTTTCATATTTTGAATTTATAGGTTGAGAGTGAACACTCAATCTTAGCTTCGGATCTCTGGTCGATGCTCGAAAAAGATTGATTGTAGTGAAGAATTAGATTAATGATCGCATTTTGACTTTGAATCTTGAATTTGAGATCAAAAGATAAAAGTTTAAGGTCATTGTTGGGTACAAGGGTGCCTTCAAAGAGAGGTCTAAGTTAAGGTAGTGGGTTATTTTGTATTTGTGTGTTTGAGACCAAAAGGAAATATCACAATAAAACGTTTTGAGATCAAAAGATAATTAGCGTAATTGAAGATGGCCTAGCCTACTTATTAGTGATTGATCTTAGATTGAATTGCAATGGATCGTTGAGTGCTAATTGTTCCCAATTTTTTCCAATTCTCATACATCCCTTGCTTGATATCATCTTTGCCCCTAGTAGAAGTGTAGTCATAAAAATTACTTTCTACTTGATAGTTGTGTACCTTGTATGTCTAAATTCAAACTAGTATCTAGTTAGCCTTTATATTCTTAATTACCATTATTATGTTCCTTGTGGGATTAGACCCCGACTCTTAGTTGGATATTTTTATTGATGATAATCACTCACTCTTTTGATTCGTTTGGAGGATGATTTGAGCGTTATCAAAAATGGCATCGCTGTCAGGGAACAATTAGGTGTATTGAATTGATTTAGGATTTATAGTTAACTTAAATCTAGATTGTGAATAGTTTTCTTTATTTTCTTTTGTTTTTTTCTATGCCTTTTTGTGATCACTACATCTTTGGGAGTGGTATGCCCTTCACCGACCCAAGGCCTTTCGATGAACCAAATGTAATAAGTCAATTGAGGCTTAGGGACGTGGATGTAAAGCTCAGTTGGGGCAAAAAAGCCCTATTCCTTCTCTCTAAAGAATGGAAATTTTTTGAAAAAGGTACCTAGCTCGGTGGTATGGCATGGTCGACCTTGAATTTGGAATTCCTACTCTTAGGGCTGAGATGAGAGAAATTGTGAGGGTGAAAACTCCTCATTATCCAATGGTTGAAAAGAGAGAAGAAGAATCTCACGACTGGCACCTTGCTTCGTGTATGAGACGTTCCAATTCATTTTCGGAGATGAATGGTTTGAAACCGAGCCAAGTGAAGAGGTAAAGGTGGATATAGAAGATATCTTGAGTTTTTGCTACCAACAAAAAGCAATAACAATCCAAGAAGGCGAAATAAGTAGCATGATACTAGAGTTGCAAGAAAAGAAAAACAGATAATATATGGCAACTCTAGATCATGTGAAGATGAAAGTGTCACTCACTTGAAGGACAAGAATTATGAATTTCAATGCTCACGTGGCCTAGTGACTCTTTCACTCTTGCTCAATGATCCAAAATTAAAGCATGATACGAAGTTGGGTAACAGATTCAAGTATTCAAAGTGGAGAGATCGGGTGAAACACTTGATGCTCTCTTGCACTTCCCATTCTCTTCGGAGTAAAATTGATCTCATGTTGGGAGACGGTTCATTGCCTCAAAGTTGAAACACAAAGGTTAATGTACCCGATGTTGCGTCGTGATGTTAAATTGTGAGCTTGATGAGCGACACCCAATTGGTATGAATGCTAAGTGACTTGTATGGGGCCTCTCAGGGTCTGATTTTCCATTTACACCTAGATACCTTAGGTCGTGACACATTGTAATATAGCAAAAATAGAACAATTAAGATCTTGATAGAACAAAACTCAAAGTGACTTCTTTGAAGAATTTCATCAAATACTTAGGGCACAAATAGTTTTGACTAACAAAACTAAATTATTGTCTAAAAACATGGAAACCCAATGTTGGGATATTCAAATTCTACCACTATCATCTCATCGGCCTCTCCCTCCTTCGTTGCTAACACCCTTTGCACCATTACTAGCTCTATCGTCGTCACCAACTAGACCTCCAACAATTAGTTGAACCTTGCGATGCCAACACCAATTTAGGTTGTTCAAAAAATATTCTCACTTGTATTTGTCCTTTGGTGTGAATAATATTCTCATTTGGTCCTTTGTTCTAGGCTCTCTCTCCAAGATTGAAGATTCTATTGTTCTTTTCGGGGAGGAATCTTCTTCTAACATTCCAACATCCTTTCATTTAAAATTATTAATGTTGTAAGAATACATAAAATATATAAAAAAATAATTACAACCAAAACAATAGTGCAACTACAAAATTAGTCGCCAAATAGCTTATGGCTAACATGTAGTTTTTGATAATTTGTTGTTAATCTATTATTAAATAAGATTATATAATGATAACTTTTTATATTATAATGATGAGATTTATCAATTTCTAATTCCTATATTCTCTATAGTGTTTTTTTTTGTTAAAATAAATTTTTGTCTAATAGCTAGCATAACATTAACTTACCTTATCTTTGTGTTTGACATCCCAAATCATGAGGTTACTCATTGCTTTACCGAGAAACTTTTTGACCTCCCTCTAGCCATAGTTGTTGTTTTTCTATTTTTTTGTTGCGGCCTTCCTTTTCAAGATGGAACATTCAACTTTTCTTTTCATGGTGTGATTTTTCATAACCCCAACCTTTGGATTAATAAGAAAAATTTAATAAGAATAATGTAAATGTCTTTGGTCTTAACATGACAATAAAAGTTAGTGTCATATAGTTAGGAGGTCGTCATGGAAATCACTTCTTGCATAAATGCAAGGTAAGACTTAGTAAATATTTCTTACACACACATATATATGTGCGCAAGAAACTTAGTCAAATAAGTTATAGTAGTCCAACAAAATGCAAATAATGTAAGAGCTTACCTCTTTTACTTCAGTGATTTCTTGATCAACTTCAAACTTTGATAAACCCTTGAATACATATTTTCTTACCTCCAAAATAGAACGATATTGTTTTCTCTTATGATAGTAATACTGCAATCCAACAAAGACTTTTGTTAAGAACTAACTATATATATGATATTCCAAAGTACAAATTGCACACATTACAAATTAATTATATTACTAGCTATCAGTTTGTTGATATATCATTGGTTAGAGATTCCCTGGTCCTTAATTAGGATAAAGACTAGTTATATATAAAAATTTAAACATCTAAAGAAAAATAAACAATATAAAATCCAAATAAGTTTGAATGTGATAGTATAGTTGTAGTTTAGTAGTCCAGTTTGAAATAAGAAAATAAAGTTTAATTATCATCTAACACAAACAAAACAAATGTTGTGATTCTTTTTTCTTTCTTTTTTTAGGAAAAATAAAAGATAAAACAAGCAATAATATAATTAAGTGGAGGATTCACAATATTGGTAGTAATCAATAAATCCAAAAAATTATATTTACCATGTCAAATGCTGCGGATCCATTTTCACGTTGTCTCTTTTCAGCTACCCATCTGTAACAACCTGTATTATGCGTATGCTAGTTCTATTCACGTGATACTTGACATAGCCTTATAGTATAGGTGAGGGACTGTGCTTCTTATATGATTAGTGTTGGTTTAAACTATGCACGTTTCAGCATGTGTACTGCAAGTTAGCTCCGACGGAAGTATTTAAACTAGAGGTAGTAAAGGTGGTAATTGGGCCAAATGCACTACCACTTACTTGCATTAATTTGGCCCAAGTTGAGTAGAAGGATAAGGGAAAAATGGACAGCCAA
>JAJOOR010016512.1:0-32417 GCA_036250505.1 Solanum acaule
AGAATTATTTGAATCATGATTTCTAGTTTATTAACACACTGGAAACAGGGAGAAAACTTCTATACTATGCCATCCTAATGTTGAAACCGGTAGGCGAGGAAAGCCGTTTAGGGGAGTAAACAAAGTTGAGGCGCTGATAAGGAGGAAGTATTCACTAAAGTACGATGCTAGTAGTGACCAGAGAACATGATAAACAAATAATCTAGTTCATAATGATCTAATATGAATTTAATCAATTATGAATATGATAGGAAGGAATAATTGAATATAAAAACTCTGCATAACAACGAACATGACTACATATATGCATGATAAAATGATAAAAAAACTATGAAACTTTGATCTTGTATATACTTAAAGGTATAAAAATAATTGAAAAGAAGAATAATATGAGAAAAAATATTCAATGAATCAGAAGATATATTAAACCAACAATGGTATGAAATAAACCTACATGATTTAGACCTTGAAAGAATAGAATGGTACGATTTAGAAATAAATTCAACTTACAATGAATTACGAATATTTACAATATTGGATAGAATTTATGGAAGATATAAAACTATTAGAACAATTAATGGAAGAAAATTTATATATGTATCTAAGAACCCAAGATATGTTATATCTAGAATATATCATAAATGATATTAAAGAGATATCAAGATTAACACCCTTGAAAAATAATATTATAATAAAATCTTTGAAATGGAATCCTCACCTACCAAAAATGATACACCTACCAAAAAAGTCATAAATTCCAAACCTATTACACTATCAAAAATATCATGAATCCTTCACCTACCAGTAAGATGAATTCCGTACCGAAAAATGGTATCAGAGCAATGTATGCACTAGGCTTAATTCCATCCTTCCTGAGGTTTTGAACGAGGTTTGTTGGGTCTGAATCGAAGTAGTGACTAACATCTGTGAGTGAAATTTCTGATGAGTCGAGGTTCTAGAACATGGCATCAGTTGTGCTTAGATCCATCTCAAAAACTTTCCTCTTTTTCATCATGCCAGCACCAGGAGCATCACTGTCAAATGCACGTACAGAAATATGTCAAGACAATCAATTTTGGCACATATTATAAATGACACAAATAAAAGAATAAAATCTTGATAAGTTCCTACATACATAAATATGTTAAAATAATATTTTCTACACACATTATGGAAGGCAATGGATCATATTAAGAGATAATTTCATTAGTTTGACTTTCAGACAATAGAAGTAATTATAATAGGAATTTGTGTTAACTCATAATCAAATGAGATTATATGAAAGTTACATTCTTAAAATTTGATGAGTCAAAATACTTGTAGTAAGAAGGTGACTCCCTTGCAAAATCTGCCTTAAGATGATCCAAAAGCTCGTCGAATCGGACCTAAAATAGAATAACATAAATAAATGATAACTCTTAACGGGTTAACGATTAAATCAATAAAGAAAATAAGTAAATCTTCTAACCCAAGAAGATTTGCGCAACAAGGAAATGACTACCTTAGCTAAGTTATGAGCAACACCATTAAGATATCCACAACAACAATCATGACAACACCTATTTAGCCAAAGTGCAACAGTAATGTCAATTATGTATACAAGCGATGAGCCATTGGACTATAACATTGTTTGAAAACATGAAGTTGTGACATTTTCCAGTATTAAACAGGGGCACCAGCAGAATATACTTTTGTTTGGAGAACTCTCTAATTATGCAAGTTCTCTAAACAATTATGTTTAATCAGTAGAAATACTCTAAAAAAACGTTCAACTCGTGAAGTAAGAGAACTACTACAGGTAGCCCAACTAAATTGGATTTGTGCTCGGAAAGTTTTACTTTAAAAAATAAAGTGCTTCCGATAAAAAAGGATTCCATAACAAAGCTTGTATAAATTCAGTTATGAGGGAAGACATGATAAGTTCAAAAAGCTAGGCTAAGGGATATAAGTTACATATCTACCCCGAATGGGTATGTGCATCACAATCTCTTCACAGACTCGTACAACATTGAAATTTCCTCTTCAAAACCTCAATGAATACTTTTTTCACCAATTACAGTAAGCCTTGCTTCAAAGCAACAGAAAAAACTAGCTCATTTATCAAAACTGAAACAAAAGCCCTGCATAAAAGCAACATAAAAAACTAATTCATCTAGCAAAGGAACAATAGGCCTAATTTAATAGAAACTTGTATCTTTATAGTAACCGATAAACTTGACCAAAATTGTAGCAATCCCTACAACAAACCAACCAAAACTACAACTAAAACAACAGCTAAAGCGAGAGTAAAATTTCAAAAATTATTCACCAAAATATTTGTTAAAACTGAAACAAAAGCCCTACATCAAAGCAACTAAAAAAACTAGCTCATCTGGCAAAGAAATAATAGGCCTAGAGTAATAGAAACTTGTATCTTCATACTAACCGAGAAACTTGACCAAAATTGCAGCAATCCCTCCAACAAACCAATCAAAACTACAACTAAAACAACAACTAAAACGAAAGTAAAATTTTAGAAAATATTTACCAAAACATTTGTCAAAACTAAAACAAAAGCCCTGCATCAAAGCAACAGAGAAAACTAGCTTATCTGGCAAATGGCCAATAGGCCTAGACTAATAGAAACTTTATTTTCATACTAACCGAGAAACTTAATAAAAATTACAGCATCCAGCAAATCAACCAAGACTACAACTAAAACAACAGCTAAAACGAGAGTAAACTTTCAGTAAAAAATCACCAAAACACCTGTCAAAACTGAAACAAAAGCTCTGCATCAAAGCAACAGAAAAAACTAGCTCATCTGGCAAATGACCAATAGGTCTAGCCTGACAGAAACTTGTATTTTCATACTAACCAAGAAACTTAACCAAAATTGCAGCATACAACTAACCAACAAAGACTACAACTAAAACAACAGCTAAAACGGGAGTAAAATTTCAGTAAAAATTCACCAAAACACTTGTCAAAACTGAAACAAAAGCTCTGCATCAAAGCAACAGAAAAAACAAGACCAAAAACTGGTCTACCATAGTAGAAAAAATGAGACCAAAACTGTAGGGAGGCAACATAAGCAACTGCACAAAAATTGATAACTAGTAACAAACTTACAATAAACTTAACTTTTACATGAGAGTTAATCTATTTAATAGATTTTACATATACAAAGGATTATAGTATCCCCATGACCTACATTAGTCATACACAAGAGTGTGAACATAACTAGAGGATAAAAAATTGACACTCTAATCAAAGTTTGAAACTGTTAGTTGAGCAAAAACTATCACATTAGTGCCACCACTTATATACACAAGCTTATCATACTTTAAAGTTTATAATTGACGACCATGAACATCATTGTCTGGCGATCAAGATCTCCCATACGTAAAAATATTTTCATATTTTTGACATCTCCACAGATAACCTTTTTAGCTTTGATACGTTGCTCTATGGTGTACAAATCAAATGGAGGAGATTCAATGATGGAATAAATTTGACCACGTGTGCATATCAGAGTGGTTACGATTTCCAATCTTGTTGATCAAGGAACCAATTCTTTTATCTTGGCTTTCAGTAAAGTTTTTCATACCTTCTGCCATACTTTTGAGAAATGTTTCATTAACATCTTCCACATCCTTTTTTCTTTTCTTGCCTTTTTTCTTTTTCATTGACACTAGAAGAAGATTTTTTAGAGTGGTAGTAATCTTAGTTTTGTATCCAACCCATTGAAATTTAGATCTATGAAGAGTAATAGATTTCAACTTACTTGAGGTCAAAACAAAGAATTATGAACTATACTATAAAAACTACATGATGCTGAATCCACATCGAATCTATGAGAAGAAATTTGAGAAAAAAGATTGAAGTAATTATCAGGATAGATTGAGATAAACTGAGACGATGTCGAAATGAAAGTTTTTTGACACAACATCAAGGTGTTTTAAGTTTGGAGAATAGTTACATCTAATTGAATCGAACTTCAGATCCAATATGGTAGAGGAAGATGATCAAAAGAGCTTGGACAAGAGGATTCACTTCAACAGTAGTATTCTTCAACTTTTCACTTTTCGATATTTTTTTCTTGTTTTTGTCTTTATAAATCTCCATGTAGATATTTTTAGTTTGTTTTTTTTTTAATTTTTTGGTGGATTATGCACTTTGGGAAAACTCACATGTATTATACATTTTTATTCAATTTTTAATATATTTTGACCTATGTGATCTTTAATTAAAAAAAAGATATGAAAAATGATATTTTCATTTTATTTAATATTTTAAATATTTGTTCGTTCCAAAGCTCAATACGATTCTACTTGAGTTGCAAGAGAGATATTGATAAAATTATTAAAAGTAAATTTTAATAGCGTGAACTAAATGTAGGAAGTAACTTTGATAAAATATAACAAGTGTATATACATATAGTCAATCACTTGAAAATTTGATACAAATATATATAACGTTTTCTATATGCTTTAGAAGACTATTGTAGACCAGAATAAAATATGTAATAGGTTGCAATCCTTTATCTCCTCCTTCTTCATCTTTTTGAGGTCAACTGTCACGACCCAGACCGCCGTGATTGGCATTCACATTAACCATCCGGTGGGAGAACCACTACTACGACTAGACCAAGCAAGGTTTAAATGACAAATTAAATATGGAGTTACCATAAACTCCAAAGGTTTAACAAAAAAACTAAGCATGACTCTCATAGAAATTCAACCCCTAGACCTGAAAGTCATTGTACCAAAACTCTACTAATCAATAAGTCTAAGAAAAGGGGGTGCAACCCCGAAAACTAAACATAAACAAAGTCTAAATATATAGTCTGAGTCCGAAAAGAATGGACTAAACTAATGATGGATCCATGGCAGCCTGAAAGAACTGGCCCACCTTTGAATCTGGTCTCGGTCAAAGATCTCCTAACTGAGGTCTGTCAATAGTCGCATGAAGATGTCATGTACTCAACAAAGAAAGAGCAAGTGCAATATCAGTACACGAAACCACGGTGTACTGGTAGAATCACACGGCTACTCCGGTCAACGAAATATAAGCAAGTAATTACAACACAGTAAACACACATATACAGAACCCATAATTCAATTATCATTTTGGAAGCAACATACACTTTCCCAACATCAATGACAGATAAATATAAATGTAATGATCACATGTGGTTCTCTCATGGAACCCATACCCAAACTATTACTGTGTCAGAACGTGACATCCGATCCAATATATATATATATGTCGAAACTTGACACCTGATCCAATATATATGTGTCGGAACGTGACACCCGGTCCAATGTATGTGTCGGAATGTGACACCTGATCCAGTCAGCACAACAACATTCACACCCATAATGAAAAATGCACATAGTCACACGGTCAAGTAACAAGTCTATGACATGTAATTGTTCATACTTAATCATTTCCTTAGATTCGATTCATGTTTCCCTATTCACATATATGCATGCATACAATGAAGCAATTAACAAGCATATATAACACAACAAGAAGTTGAACCATCACCTACCTTGAAACCAAGCCTGAATGCTCCTAAGACACTTAAGTCTTCCCATTTCGAAGTTTTTCATCTTGTTCTTGGTCTAAAATAAGTAATTAATGCAATGATCAACAAAAAAGGCCTAATTTACCCAGATTATATAAAAAATATTAACCTAAGGCCAAACCCATGATCCTAATATTCAATTAGGGTTTTTTCCACCATTCACTTCAGGCCACAACCCTCCCCCAACTATAATTAACGAGGATTCTAAGTTCTAAGAATTGGAATACGGATTAGGAGAGTAATTAAATTACCTTTAGCGCAAGAATTCGTGGAAATATGATAAGAAACTGCCTAGGGTCATCCCTTAGCTCCTAAGAATGAAGTTTTACAGAAAATAACGATTTTGGGGTTTTTCCTCGATTTAAGTCGCGACTGTCCCGCCACGGGTGGCCCCATCCTGCCACAGCGGCCCCGACCTGGTGGGATTAATTCCGCCCCACGGCTTGCACGAAGACAAACTTGGAATTTGAGTTCCAAGCTCCCATTTCACAACACACCTTAAAACCTGGACGTTCTAAAACTATCATTTCACGCCAAGATCAGTTTCAGGAGTTCTACTAGCCCGAATTCGATTTCGTAAAGCCGTACATGCTCCTTAACATCTTGGCTATCCACTCATGTGATCAGACTCATAATTAAATCCTCCAACCATTATCGGATTTCCCTAGACCTCACCTGACTCAAATTTCATCCAAGTCTGGCGTAGGCTAGAAATTTCTAAGTTACTACTCAGAAGTTTTCTGGCCCAAATTTCTTCTCCATTGGCTTTTCCATAACGACGGGAACAAGTCGTTACAATATATACCAATTTACCCATCACTCGTCCCCGAATGACAAACTAGGAGAACTGGCTAAGGCAAGAGTAGAGTAGTACCTGAATCGTCGAATAACTGGGATACTTGTCTCGTTTGTCCTTCTCGATTTCCCAAGTAACTTCCTCAACCGGACGATGCTTCTATTGAAATTTCTCAGACTTTATCTCCTTGGTCCTCAACTTCCGGATATCGCGATCAAAAATTGCAACCAGTTCTTCCTCATACTGAAGGTCTTTATCCAACAAAACTGAGTCCCACTTTATCATGTAATCTCCGTCCTCATGATACGTATTTAATATGAACACATGGAACACTAGAAAGACTCCAGATAGGCTAGGCGGTAAAGCCAACCTATAAGCCACTAGCCTTACATAGTCAAGAATCTCAAATGGCCCGATGTATTGAGGACTAAGATTGCCTTTCTTGCCGAATCTCATCACCCCCTTTATGGGTGACACTTTTAGAAAAACTTGCTCACCAGCCTGAAATGTCATGTCCATTACCTTAGGGTCTACATACTTTTTCTGTCGACTCTAGGCTGCTAGAAACTTATCTTGGATGCTTCTCACCTTATCTTGAGCATATTTCACCATATCATCCCCTAAAGGTTTCACATATTGATTTCACGTATCAGGTCACTTCATCCAATTCTAAGTGTCAACGATCGTTAGTTAGTATAATAACCCAACTAAATTAGTTAGGGTCGAATCCCACAGGGATTGGTACGTGTTTAAGATTCAATAGCAAAGTAATAATATGTTCAAGTTATTCATAGGAATAAACATAATCGAAGGAAAACATAATTCATATTTAGGGTGACACGAATGTCAAATAAATGGGTTTGGTTTTAACAATAAGCTACAACAACAGCAAATAACACGAATTAACAAATAATGAGACGGGTTCTTGGGATATGATTGGATTATAAGCTAATATAGATAAATGGGTGATTGCAACTGTTAGTAAATAATTATAAATCAGTGACTAAGCTAGACTTTAGTAGGGATAAACTTTCTCTCGAACAATTTACCCCGAATCAAATTGGTTTCTCTCGAACACCAACAAGCATGCAAATAAGAATAGCCTTCGCTTTAGTCCAGTCACTCTCTCGAGCTGAATATGTGGAAAAAGGTTTAGGATTCACTCACTTGAGTTGAACCCATGATAACCCAATATCCACAGACCATCAATTCATTAATCTTGGTTTTAAAACCCCTCTCTCTCGCAATCCAAAAACACGAAGGTAGAGTTGCATTTGCAACTACAACCCTTTAAATTAAACCACAATTACCGAATGAAATCACATTTAACCAGCATTTAAACTAACAATTAGCAATACCTACAATCTAAATCAACTCATAATCACATAATCACACCCCAAGAATTGGTGTCTTAGCTAGACATCATAAAAAGATAGAAATCGTTACCAAATTGTGTTTCCATCAACTGGTAAGATTAATTTCGTCTTTACAAAGGTCCAAATTGAAGAATCTTAAAGACCCACTTCCAATTTCTCAAAAAGGGAAAACTTCAATTCTTCAAAGCTAAGAAAAAGTTTTTGTCTCAATACTAAGAGTTCAAAACTGAAAATTCTAAAAATTAATTCTAAGATTATGATAAAAGGTCCTAAGATTAATGTTTGAAAATGTATTTATAGCCGCCAAAAATATGCTGTGAAAGACGATTCGGCGCAGTAAGTTGGGATCGCCTATCAACTCGGCGATCCGCCCATTGGCCAAGTTCATCGCCTTTCTACTTTGGCCTTCAGTATCTTCAAGTTCTGTAACTTTGGGAGATCCAACACTACATCACGGAACCACCTGGCAACACGTCGACTGCTCTTTTCTATCGCCAAATTGACTTTCTCCTTCAGGGCTTGACACTCTGGAACTTTAGGCGAGGTAATGGTCATTCGGCGACTCGCCAAAGGAACTCGGCGATCACCATGCCTTCATTTTTTCGCCTTTTCAACTTGCTTCGTTCCTTTTTGCAAGTTAGTGTCCATGCTTTGTTCCTTGATCCAAACACCTAGAAATCAAGGGTTTTTCATCAGTTATTGGCCCAAAACAAATATTTGAGGACATAAAATCTATCCAAAGAAAGCCCTAAATGAGTCCAAATCACGGACTCATCAACACCCCCAACTTAAACTTTTGCTTGTCCTCAAGTAAAACTCAAGTTTAGCAGTTCAAAAAGGATGTCTCAAACAGTGTTACACAAGACTCAATCATGAATGCACACAAAAAGAATCAACTTACTCATGCAATGATCAATTGTGCACTCAAAGATTCAAGTTGTGACTCACAATTATCAAAGAGTCTCAAGTTCACAATACTTGCTTCAAATGCAAGTTCAAACTCAACAAAGGTACTTAAATGCCTTCACACAAAAGATGATTCCATATTCATACACAATGGTTCAACAATTTATAGCTCCAGAATCACAATCAACACTCACACTCACAAAGATGAACACATGCATGACTCCACCCATAGGTTTGCCATTACTTTCCAATCAACACTTGTTTCAGCTCACTCTCACAAAAATCTTTTCAAGGCTTGTAACAGGGCTGAGTGCAAATGTATGGTCATTTAGGCTTAGTGGTTGCTATCCTCATGAAATGTGGTATGAACAACACTTCATTTCCTTCTCCTCATCATTCTCATTTATGCTCATAAGTCACCCCATTATTCACTTTCCATGGACTGTTGGACACCCCATTTCTTTTGCATTTTCACAACTTTATTTCAAACATTTTCATTGTTTTTCTTTTCTTTTCTTCTTTTTTTTTTTTAATTTTTTATGAAGGGGTTCTATCTTTTTCACAATCATGGATCAAGGGGGACTTCTTTGCACTTCTAGATTTACCTTCTCTATTCACCACACCCCCAACTTAGGCTTTTGACCTAAGTTGGATATTCAAACCAACCACATCTCATGAGGATTAAGGGTGAAAGGATAAAGAAAGGTCACAATTTGCATCAAGTTTCTTCCAAGAAAAAGGCTAAGGCTCATAAGGTGTTTAAGTAAAGATCACACACTCACAAGGTTGCCCACAAAAGAGGTATAATGTCAAATTATTTCACACTCTTCAAAGTTGCCTAAGATCATTTCAAGAGATTGCATCACTTAGTAAATCAGACCAATGGGGTAAATTCTAGGTGTCATCATACATGGTTCACGGTAAGCTCATCACACAAGGTATTGACACCAATATCAAACAAGACTCCACACTTTCTCTAGTGTGCAATGTTCATCATAAGAAACTCAATTTGATAATCGGCTAGTCATAACGAGATGCAAAAAGTTCACATATTGCCTATGCAACTTCATTTGGCCTCATCATAGCCACACATTCACGTTT
This sequence comes from Solanum acaule, assembly GCA_036250505.1. Lineage (NCBI taxonomy): Eukaryota > Viridiplantae > Streptophyta > Magnoliopsida > Solanales > Solanaceae > Solanum > Solanum acaule. Next base: position 9,752 of record JAJOOR010016512.1, read on the forward strand.
GTTTGATTATGAGCACTATTTAAGTCATCGGTATTAATCAAGACTAATACTCAAATTTGTACAAGAACAACCACAATTAAATACACAAGAGGTGGTAAAATTTTTGGAAGGGTTTAAAATCATTTACAATTAAAAATAAGGAGCCATAAACCCAAAATTCATTTACAATTAAAACTAAGGAGCCATAAGCTCAATCATCCACAAAAACAGTCTCAAAACACAATATGCCAAAACACAATATAAAGCTCAAAAACCCAATGTATACAGAAAATATCAGCAAAACAAGAATCACAAAATGTGGGCCTCACCCCACCACAAAACAAAAGCAATTTGTCCTCAAATGGAAGAAAATATCCAAAAGCCATTAAAAATAAGATAGAGATGGAGGTAAAAAGGGATCCTGTCTAAACAGTCGCTCCGTCTGTCAGGGCATTAGTGCTTAGTGTAACATTATAAACTTAGGCATCAGTGCCCGGGTATAGAAGGGAGGTCTGCCTCTGTTTGGCCCTCATGGCCATCTCCTACTCAATAGTATGCCCCATGTCAATGCTCTTCTTTGACATAATCGACCCGAGGTAGGCCGCCTTAGGATGGTAGAGAATGGACTTATTCTGGGATGGCATAATTGAGTTACTGATGAATCCAAACCAATATCGTGCAGCTACACTTAAGTCCCTCTTCTCGATCGGGACTCCTACCTCAATCCACCTTGAGGTTGTGTCAGAGATGAGGGAGCCAGCCAACCCTTGAGGTCATCTAATGATGGTGTAGTGGTAAACAGATTGGGGTAGTCAAAGTTTGACGCCCTGTCAAGTACCGCGTTGATGTGATCACGACTACAGTGCACTACTGTCCCCCGTACCACAATTGACCCCACCAGTCTGAACTCACTAACCTTTTTCTTGCTTTTAGGAACCAGATCACCATATGCTGAGTAAAACTCCCGGACACATGTAGGGATGCATGGGCCTCGAGGTCTGGTGAACTACTCAAACCGATGGTATTTAAGTGTCTCCCTCACCCTGGAGTGTTTGCCCTCTAGGCCTTCTGTAGATAGTAGCTTCTCCTTAAGAATAGTCTGCAACCCATCAGCTTTTAGTCTGTTGAGTAGCCTGGGAGGAGGAACCACAGGTGGCATTGGAGCCACAGGAGGTGTCAGAGCTGGCACTGTGTCTGCTGGAGAAGGAATGGTAGCGGTTGGAACTCCAGATGAGTCAGGACGAGATCTAGCACGGAGCTCTGTCCGCCTAGATTGTAGTGGTTGGTCATCATTCGGCTCAGATAGTGCAGCCTGGGAGTCGATGGACTCTCTCACCCTGCCACAGTTGTGCTCCGAAACCACAGCAACTGGCTCATGCCTTTTCTTTTGCCTCATGTTTAAGGCTTTATTCTTCCCCTTTTAGGAGGGTTGGTTCCCTATTCGTTTATGACTATTCCATGTGCTCGTTTATGGGGCGGCATGTCAATGTTAGTCCTAACCATATCTACAAAAACATCAAAGAAAGTGAGGCACAGTTCAAGGGAAAATACAGAAGAGTAACTGCAGACAGACTCGCCGATTCGGTCGGTGAGTCACCGAATCACTTTGGCGAGCCAGATTGGGATCACCGAAAGGATTAACTCAAAATATTCTTAGACAAATGGCATGTCGGCGATGGGAAGGGCCTTTTGGCGAATCGCCGACAGCTTTTGGCGAGCAAGGATTAGCCCTCCGAAAGCTACAGTGCATTTTTAGGGGTAAGGGGCGCAGAAAGGGCGATCAAGAAGGACTTTCGGTGAGTCGCCGAGTGCACTCGATGAACTTAGGCCTCATGCCGAAAGTAACATAACCAAACTTCTAATTAATCATGAAATTAAAGGCAATAAGGGGGACTTCGGCGAACCGTCGAGTGGTTCAACAAGCTCGACCCAGCTCGCCAAACGACCCAACATGCCTACTTTCAACCCCATTTTCCAAATTCAACCCTACATCCCCTGAAAACAAAATCAAAACATGCACTCCTCTAACTAAACTCAGTCCCATTACACCCATGCCCCCTGGATACTCAGACCTTTCCCGATTTGGTCAAATTTGGCCATTTGACGACTTCTACCCTTAAGAATGACGTCAACCGCTCCATCATTGGAAAAAATATGTCATTTGGCATAAATACGGGTTACTTAGACTTCATCCGACTAGAGCCAACAACATGCAAGCACAACCCCACAATTTTAATCAATTTTAAGGCACACAATACTCGGGAATTTAACGATAAAGGTATTACAGGCATGGTATTCGAATTATAACAGGCATACACGTAAATAATTACGATCAGAGAGGCCCAGTACACGTCATTAAGATAAAAATCATTGCATAAGAGTTAAAATGGCTAAAAATGAATTTGGGGTTCGAAAAACCAACCTTAGATGCCGATTAAACAAGTTGAAAAGCTAGGCGGCAAAGAATCCAACTCCGAACACAAACCTGACGACTAATACGAGATAAATAATGCAAAAATATGGAAAGTATTGTGCGGGCGTAGGTTTGGGAAGTTCAAAAGTTAGGGAAAGTGAAATAGTTTGAAAGTTTAAACTTTTGGCCTTTAAAAACCGTCTAGTTCTCACCCATTCGGCGACATAAGTTTTGCTCGCTGACACGCCGAGTGGGCTCTTACCTCGTCGAGTTTTACAAGACCTTCAATTAAACTGAGGTCCAAACAGTGGACAAAGTCGTAGTCACTGACATGGTCGGCGATTTGCCAATATGCTCCTGAGCTCGCCGAGTTTTACATACTCTAATTTCAAAATGTCTTGAGTCCAACGGCGGTCTAAGTCGGGCTCGCCGACCTCTTCGGCGAGTCGCCAACTGAACTTTTGTTCGCCAACCTGCACTTTTCAAACACCTTTCACACTTTGACCTGCACAATCAACACACCATTATTTCAAAATTAAAAAAAAAAAGCAAATAGAAATTTGGGTTGCCTCCCAAGCAGCGCCTTAGTTAACATCGCGGCACGACGCAAGTCCACGCTCAAACCTCATTCTTGGGGTTGGACATAGTATCACTAGGCAACCCCCCTTATTGTCTCGGGTTTAAATGAGACGAGATATGACCCATTTGGATCTCCAACTGTTTGATCGAGACGGAATAGGAGATAGCCGTCTGGCTAAGGGTCGACACATCTTCTTTCATTTCTTTCAAAATCTTGTCCGACCCCTCAACTTTGTTAAGGATACGAGAAATCATATCCTTCGACCGACCTCCCTCGAAATCCTTTGGCTTTTGGTGCTCATGGGGAGGGACATATCTATCCTTCTCCCCATATCCCTCTTTCCAAGTGGGGTTACAGTCCCTTCACTCTCGATCACGATCCTTTTAATCTTCCTCCTTATTCCAACCTTGGTTGCCACATTGCTTTGGGTAGTTTGAACGATAAACATCTCTTTGATTGGCTAGGAAGTTCACCTCTTTGTTGTATAATGCCTTAAACTTGGCCTCATCCGGATTAACCCGACACCCACAACATTAACATTTTGAGCACCAGCCCCCATGACATTTTTGGATAAAATGTCAAGTTGTGTCGTGATCTTGGGTATGTTTTGGTCCCTCTCTTGATCTTTCTCAAGCTGTTCCTTGGTCATTTTAAACGTGATAGGGGAGACCTGATCTTCGCGGGTGTACCAAACCCGATTTATAGTGGTCATGCCATCCAAGAGCTGAGCTGCTATCACATAAGGTTGATGTATCAAACCTCCAGGAGAAATTTGGTCAGCAACACCCTTATTTACCGAATCAAGACTTCGGTAAAAATATTGCAGCAACACGTTGTCAAGAAAGCCATGAATTGGGCACTGAAGCACCAATTTCTTGAATCGTAGCCAAGTTTCATGAATTGGCTCGCCCTCCAAACACTTGAAGCTCTAAATGCTGTCCTAAAGAGTCATCATCTTCGAAGGAGGGAAATTCGCACTTGAAATGCGGTGACCAGTTCCTCCCATGAAGTGATTGATTCACGTGGCAATTCAGCCAGCCACTTACATGCTTCTCCCATCAACAAAAACGGGAACAACCTCAATCGAACCGACTCTTGGGATATGTTCTTGAAGGAGAACGGTCCGCAAACATCCACGAAGTTTCTAATATGCTCATGGGGATCCTCATGAGCCAAATCACCGAATAGCCCTTTCAATTGCAAGAGCTACAACATAGTACTTGTGATATGGAACACCGCGTTCCCTTCAGCCGGAGGCAAGCGAATGGCACCAATTCCACCCATAAGATGAGGGTCATTAGCATTAGGCTCGTTGACATCGTTGAGGTTGCTGAAGTCATCTTGGTGGCCTACTTGGCTACAATTGCTTCCGTTCACTCATACTTCATGTTTCAAAACACAATCAAGCAAACCGAAACTAAAAGTAAGTAAGTTCAACTATGACTAACAAGAACAAAATTCAACTTAACTAAAGAATCTTAACCAACACCACTCCCCGGCAGCGGCGCCATTTTGATTTCACGCATCAGGACACTTTATCCAATTCTAAATGTCAACAATCGTTAGTCAATATAATAACCCAACTAAATGAGTTGGGGTCGAATCCCACATGGAGTGGTTTAAGATTCAATAGCAAAGTACAAATATGTTCAAGTTATTCATAGGAATAAACATTATCGAAAGAAAACATAATTCAAATTTAAGGTGACACGAATGTCAAATAAAGGGGGTTTGGTTTTAACTATCAGCTACAACAACAACAAATAACATGAATTAACAAATAATGAGACGAGTTCTTGGGATGTGATTGGATTATAGGCTAATATAGACAAATGGGTGATTGCAACTGTTAGTAAATAGCTGTAAATCAATGACTAAGCTAGACTTTAGTAGGGATAAACTTTCTCTCAAACAATTTACCCCGAATCAAATTAGTTTCTCTCGAACACCAACAAGCATGCAAATAAGAACAACCTTCGATTTAGTCCATTCACTTTGTCAAGCTGAATGTGTGGAAAAGGGTTTAGGACTCACTCTCTCGAGATGAACCCATGACAATCCAATACCTACAGACCATCAATTCAGTAATCTTGGTTTTAAAATCTCTCTCTCGAGCAAGCAAAAAACACGAAGGTAGAGTTGCATTTGCAACTACAACCATTTAAATTAAACCAAAATTAATGAATGAAATCACTTCTAAACAACATTTAAACTAACAATTAGCAATACACACAATCTAAATCAATTGATAATCACATAATCACACCCCAAGAATTGGGGTTTTAGCTAGACATCATAAATAGATAGAAATTGTTACCAAATTGTGTTTCCATCAACTGGGTAAAATTAATTTCATCTTTACAAAGGTCCAAATTGAAGAATCTTAAAGACCCACTTCCAATTTCTCAAAAAGGGAAAACTTCAATTCTTCAAAGCAAAGGAAAATGTTTTGTCTCAATACTCAGAGTTCAAAACTGAAAATTCTAAAAAATGATTCTAAGATTATGATAAAAGGTCCTAAGATTAATGTTTGAAAATGTATTTATAGTCGCCAAAAATATGTTGCGAAGGACCATTCAGCGCAGTAAGTCAGGATCACCGATCAACTCGGCGATCCGCCCTTTGGCCAAGTTCATCACATTTCTGCTTTGGCCTTCATCAACTTCAAGTGTTATAACTTTAGACGATCCAATACTGCATCGCAGAACCACTCGACGACACGCCGACTGCTCTTTTCTATCGCCAAATTGACTTTCTCATTCAGGGCTTGGCACTCTGGAACTTTAGGCGAGATAATGGTCATTCGACGACTCGCCAAAGGGACTCGACAATCACCAGTCCTTCATTTCTTAGCTCTTTCAGCTCGCTTCATTCCTTTTTGCAAGTTAGTGTTCATGTTTTGTTCCTCGATCCAAACACCTGGAAATCAAGGGTTTTTCATCAGTTATTGGTACAAAACAAATATTTGAGGACACAAAATCTATCCAAATAAAGCCCTAAATGAGTCCATATCGTGGACTCATCACATCTCCAGCCTCAAAGCACCCTATGGGTGATCTACATCCCTCCCATAAAGTGCCTCGAAAGGTGCCATGTCAATGCTGGAGTGGTAACTATTATTATAGGATAACTCACAAAAAGGTAGGAACTTATCCCAATGCCCTCAACATGTCCTCTAACACTCGAATAGTTCTCTCTGACTACATGTTTGTCTGTAGATGAAAGGTTGTGCTAAAAGTGAGTTGAGTGCCCAACTCCTTATGCAATTTTCCCCAAAACTTGGATGTGAACTGCATACCACGGTATGAGATGATGGAAAGGGGAACCCCATGCAACCTCACTATCTCATTCACATAAACCTTAGCCACCTACTGAGCATTATAGTCTACTCTAACTGGAATTAAGTGGGCTGACTTAGTTAGTCTGTCAACCACCACCCAAATGGAATTAAACTTCCCCAAGATCTTGGGAAAACTAACCACGAATTCCATAGCTATTCTTTCCCACTTCCATTCCGAAATTGGCATTCGCTAAAGTAAAATTGCAGGCCTTTGGTGTTCATATTTTACTGGCACTTAGCCATAGACTCAACTGTGTCTTTCTTCATACTAGGCCACCAATAAAGTCGTTTCAAATCTTGGTACATCTTGCTCATACCCGGATGAATGGAATACCATGGGATTCTATCAACATCTTCTAAATCAAGTCATCCACTCGAGGAACACAAATTATTCCCTTAAAACTGAGCACACCACCCGCATCAAGAGCCGCATCTTGTGCCTTGCTAGACACTGTCTTCTTTCTGAGCTCATTCAAACTCTCATCCTCAAACTGTTTGGCATTGATCTCCTCAATGAATGTGGGTCTAACCTCAATGTTGGATAACATCCCACATTTCTCTGAGATGCCCAACCACATGAACTTAGACTCCAAGGTTTGAATCTCTATGGCCAAGGGTCTCTTGGACACACCCAAGCAAGCTAGACTGCCCATACTCACTATCTTCCGGCTTAGTACGTTTGCCACCACATTAGCCTTACCCGAATGATATTGAATGGTAACATCATACTCCTTGAGTAACTCCATCCACCTCTAATGTCTCAGATTCAAGTCCTTTTGGGTGAATACATATTTTAGACTATAATGATCATTAAACACCTCACACTTGACACCATAAAGGTAATGCCGCTAGATCTTGAGAGCAAACACTAATGTTGCCAACTCCAAGTCATGCATCGGGTAGTTCCTCTTATGCACCTTCAGTTGTAGCGAGGCATAAGCTATGGCATTTCTTTCCTGCATCAACACAGCACCCAAGCCCGAATGTGAAGCATCATAAAAAACAATGAAATATTTACCTTCCATTGGCAGTATCAGAATAGGTGATTTAGTCAGAAGAGTCTTGAGCTTTTGGAAGCTCTCTTCACATTTGTCAGTCTACTCGAAAGACACCTCCTTTTGGGTCAGCCTTGTCAAATGTGTGGTGATAGAAGTAATTTTTTTCACAAACCGTCGATAATAATTGGCGAGCCCCACGAAACTTCTAACTTCAGTCACAGAGCTAGGCCAAACCCAGTTCTTGACTTCTTCGATTTTTTGGAGATCTACTATTACCCTTTCATTTGAAACTACATGCCCCGAAAAGGCAACTGAAGTCAACCAAAACTCAACACTTGGAAAATTTTGCATTCAACTTCTGTTTTCCAAGGACACCCAAAATAATACAAAGATAGTCGGCATGCTCTTCCTTACTCTTCGAACAAACAAATATGTCATCAATAAAGACGATAACAAATGAATCCAGGAATGGTTTGAACATCCTATTCATCAAACACATGAAGGCTGCAGGTGCATTGGTCAACCCAAACGACATCACTAAGAACTCATAGTGCCCATAGCGGGTCCTGAATGTCGTTTTGGGTACATTCTCAGGCCTAATCTTTAACTGATGGTAACCAGACCTTAGGTCAATTTTAGATTACACTGATACACCCTGCAACTGGTCAAAAAGATCATCTATCTGAGGCAACTGATACTTATTTCGAATGGTGACCCTATTCAACTGTCGATAGTCTATACACATCCTCATACTACCATCCTTTTTCTTAACGAACAAGACAAGAGCACCCTACAGGAAAGCACTGGGACGGATGAAACCTTCATCAAGAATCTCCTAGATTTGAGCTTTAAGCTCTTTCAATTCTTCTAGAGCCCTGCGATAAAGAGAAATGGAGATGGGGCGAATGCCCAGTTCCAAGTCAATGCAGAAATCTATATCCCTACCCGGAGGCATACCAGGCAATTTGGTAGGAAACACTTCCTTGAATTCAGACACTACAGGAATATACTCAATAGATGGGGACTCAGCATCAACATCTTGAATATGTGCCAAATATGCCAAACACCCCTGCCCCTATCAGTTTCCTAACCTGAACGAAAGATATGACCTTAGCTGGCTTAGACTTGTACACCGCTTCCCACTCTAACATTTTCCTACCCGGGATCTCTAGAGTCACGAACTTAGCATTACAATTAAGCACAACATAATAGAGGGACAACCAAGTCATGCCTAAGATTATATCAAAATCAGTCATATCCAGAATAACCAAATCAGCCCTAGTCTGAAAAACCCATAAACGGGACAGAACAAGCACGATAGACATGGGTGACTATAACAGACTCTCCAACTAGGATAGAAACATAGATGAAGACATCAAGCACATCACAAACCACATCAAATCTCAAGGCAAACTGAACTGACACATATGAATAAGTAGAACTCGGATCAAATAAAATAGTAACCATTTGGTCACAGATAAGAATAGTACATGTGATAACTGGATCAGACATCTCAGCCTCGGTCTTACCCTGAAAGGCATAGAATTGAGTTATCTCATCTTGACGAGCAACCTCCTTGCCTGGTTGCACTGCTCATCTACTTGCATTACCATTTCTCCAACCTTCACGACCTCGCTGATTTCCTCTTCGCCCACCTTGTAGATGTCCTCTGCCATTACTATCGCTGCCCGCTAGTACCATTGCCTTGGTCTATTGCTGCATGGGGTCAGACATGCGCGGATGGGAACAATCTCTCATCATATGCTCATGTTCCACGTTGCATACCTCCTAAACAGTCTATTTGGTTTTTAAATGCGATCTATTTAACTGATTCTCCACCATTGTAACAACTACGATCAAAAGATGACCAGACGAAGGTGCGAATCCCTGACTATCCTGAATGGAATTCTGCTATGGAGTTCCTGAGTAACCACCTTTAGAAGCCGGCAGGGCTAACTGAATTAGCTGGGCTGCAATCGTCGGCCTACCTGAACCTCTGGAGTAGGAACCATGAAGTCACATATGCTCTTGGGCTTCTTAGCCAAAGCCTTGGCCTGCCCATCACGTTGAACTTTTTCCACTTTCTTCAATAAGTTTGTCACCTTATTAAAACTTTTACCTACAAAGGTCATGTGAACAGAAAATACCTGCAACTCAGGGTTCAATCCCTTGACGAATAGACGAATCCTTTCCTCCTCTGTAGTCACCAACTGTGTAGCATATCTGGACAAGACATGGAACTTTGCCTAAGCAACTACAGCCATACCACCCTGCTCCAAGGCCATGAACTCATCCTTCTTGCGATCTCTCAAAGTCCGAGGAACATACTTCTCCAGAAACAAAGCATGGAACTGCATCCAAGTGAGTAGGGGCAAAGACTGGTGATCTGCATTCCACATAGGCCCTCCACCACTGCTTAGCCTCACTTTGAAGATGGAAGGTCACGAACTCTACTCCATGTTGGTGTACAATGCCTAACTTGTAAAGCCTCTCATAGAAATCTACAATGAACTGATAGGTATCCTCACTCTCAGAACCATGGAACACATGCGCCTTTAGCTTCAAAAACTTAGTCAACATCTCATGCTCAGTATCGGTCATCACATGACCCAATAGTGGACGAATGAAGGCATTTGTGCCTAATGCTACATCCACTAGGAATAGTAGTATCAATGGGGTGGTTGGTCGGAGGTTGAGCAGCTTGCAGTGTGGGAAGGAATCCAGGGCCGACCAACCCCTTCAGAAAAGTCATGATCCGTTGAGCTAACACTAGGTCTAAGGGAGGGATCTCGGTATTCTCAACCTGTGCATTCTTCTCTGGTCCAACATCCTCTTCGTCTCTGATCTCCACATTCTCTCCTACCTCTTCTTGGGATGCAAGAGGGGTCTCTTCCCTGGGAACATTCTCAGCTAGGGCTCCACCCCTAGCGAGTGCCACTCTTCATCGACCTCTGCCCCTTCCTCTTCCTCTACCCTGCCTCGACCATGACCTCTTGATGTAGACTCCTCTGCTGGCTCATTAATAGGAGTTACGGGCCTAACGTCGTTGTATCGCGTGTTAACCATCTGCGGAAATAAGAGTGAAGGAGATTAGATACCAATTGGAATCGAGTTATAACACGAAAAGAGAAGAAGACAGAGATTTCCTAAAGTCATGTAGCCTCTCGAAGAAAACTACAGACGTCTCTGTACCGTTTCACAAGACTTTACTAGACTCACTTTGGCACAATGAGATCAACGAACCTAGGGCTCTGATACCAACTTTTTCACGATCCAGACCACCGTGATTGGTACCCACACTAACCCACCGGTGAGAGAACCACTACTACGACCCGACCAAGCAACTTAAAGAAACTAAACCATTTAAAGATACGGAAACAAGTTTAAATGACAAATTAAATATGGAGTTCCCATAAACTATGAAGGTTTAACAACACAACTAAGCATGACCCTTGTGGAAATTCAACCCCTAGACCTGAAAGTCATTGTACCAAAACTCTACTAATCAATAAGTCTAAGAAAAGGGGGGTGCAACCCCGAAAACTAAACATAAACAAAGTCTAAACATATAGGCTGAGTCTGAAAAGAATGGACTATACTAATGATGGATCCATGACAGCCTGAAAGATCTGACTCACCCTTGAATCCGGTCTCGATCAAAGATCTCCTAACTGAGGTCTGCCAATAGCCTCATGAAGATGCCCTGTACTCAACAAAGAAAGATAAAGTGCAGTATCAATACACGAAACCACAGTGTACTGGTAGGATCACATGGCTACTCCGGTCAGCAAAATATAAGCAAGTTATTACAACACAGTAAACACACATATACAAAATACATAATTCAATTATCATTTTAGAAACAACATACAGTTTCCCAACATCAATGACAGGTAAATATAAATGTAATGATCATATGTAGTTCTCTCATGGAACTCACATCCAAACTGTTAGTGTGTTGGAACGTGACACCCGATCCAATATATATGTATCGAAACATGACACCCGATCCAATATATATTTGTCGGAGCATGACACCCAGTCTAATGTATGTGTCGGAACGTGACACCCGATCCAGTCAGCACAACCACAGTCGCAATCACACCCATAATTAACAGTGCACATAGTCACACAGTCAAGTAACAAGTTCATGGCATGTAATTGTTCATACTTAATCATTTCCTTAGATTCGATTCATGTTTCCCTATTCACATACATGCATGCATACAATGAAGCAATTAATAAGCATATATAACACAATAGGAAGTCGAACCATCACCTACCTCGAAACCAAGCCTGAATACTCCTAAGACACTTGAGTGTTCCCCTTCCGAAGTCTTTCAGCTTGTTCTTGGTCTAAAACAACTAATTAATGAAATAATCAATAAACAAGGCCTAATTTACCTGAATTATATAAAATATATCAACCCAAGTCCAAACCCATGATCCTAATGTTCAATTAGGGCTTTTCCCACCATTCACTTCAGGCCAAAACCCTCTCCAACTATAATTAACGGGGATTAAGGGAGTAATTAACTTACCTTTAGCGCAAGAATTCGTGGAAATCTGATAAGAAATTGCCCAAGGTCGTCCCTTAGCTCATAAGAATGAAGTTTTGCAGAACGATTTTAGGATTTTTTGCCAATTTAAGTCGCGTCTGCCCACCACAGCGGCCCCGCTTTGGTGGGATTAATTCCGCCCCAGCAGCTTGGACAGAGACAAACTCAGAATTTGAGTTCCAAGCTCCCATTTCACAACACACCTTCAAATCTGGACATTCTAAAACTATCCTTTCACGCCAAGATCAGTTTCAGGAGTTCTACTAGCCCGAATTCGATTTCGTAAAGCTATACAGGCTCCTTAACGTCTTGGCTATCAACTCACGTGATCAAACTCAAAATTAAATCCCCCATACGTTACCGGATTGCTCTAGACCTCACCTGACTCAGATTTCGTCCAAGTTTGGCCTAGGCTAGAAATTTCCAAGTTCTACTCAGAAGTTTTTTGGCCCAAATTCTTTTCCCATTGTATTTTCCATAACGACTGGAATAGGTCGTTACATCAATGTGTTGAATGAGTCAATATCAATAGTTATTTGCATCAAAGAATGATTTGCTTAGGAGAATATATACAACAAAATAATTAATTAGAAAAAAATACACAATTAAACGCAAACTAAAATTGTAAAGAATTATAATACTAAACAATTTATCGCATCAGATGCTGCAATCACCTTTTTACATTTTGTAGAAAAATTTACCGCATTAAACCTTGATCTAACACATAAAAAGCAACAAATAAATTTTCACAAGTATTCACATACAACAAGTAATAATTAAACTCAATACTTATATTTTGTCATAACTGTAACACAAAAGACAACATATTTGAAAATGAGAAAACTTTAAGAAAAAAAAACTTGAAAATGAAAGAACTTAAACAAAAATTACAAAGTTAAAAACTTGAAAAGGGAAGACTTTCACAAGAAAAAATAAGATAAAAAGTTGAAGAAAAAAAACCAGAGAATACGTTGTTATTTGGGAGATAAATTATGACAATGGTGAAAAAGACATTTTGTTTGCTTATTACAAGACATACATTATTTTTTTAGCTTTTGAATACCATCCTAGTATGAGCACAACATGTTATGTCATTTTTTTTCTTGGCTCGGCGTCCTTTATTTTCATGTAAGTTGTCTAAATTTTAAACAAGAAAGTCGATTATGTTACAAAATATAGATATAAATATTTTCAGTATGCTTTAGAAGACTGTTATAAGCAAGAATATAGAATTCAATAGGTTGCAATTGAATATGATCTTTTATCTCCTTTATTTTCATCTTTTTGAGATCTGGCATGACGAATGAATCAATATAAACAGTTTTGTACATCAAAAAATAATTTTCTTAGGAGAAAATTTCTATCAACAAATTAATTAGGAAAAAGAAAACAAAGTGAAAATGTAAAGAATTACATACTTAACAATTTACCGCATTAGATAGTGAGAGATTGCAATTACTTCTTTGCATTTCGTTGAAAAGTTTACTACATTAGACCTTGAATCAAACAAATAAAAAGACAATAAATAAATCTTCACAAGTACTCATATACAATATATTACATTTAAATTCAATACCAGTATTTTTTGTGTAGCTGTAACACAAACTACAACAAACTTGAGAATAAGAAAACTTTAAGAACGGAAAACTTTAACATATGTTACAAAGAATTTTTTTTTGAAAATGGTGAATTCTTACAAGAAAAAAAACAAAAACAAAGACAAAAATTAGAAGAAGAAAAAAAGAGAAAGAGGAATACAGTGTTACATAGGGGAGAAAAATTATGAAAATGGTGGAAAGAACTGATTCATTGTTTACTGCATAACACATATTATTTCTTTTATCTTTTGAATATGTCCTAGCATGAGCAAAACATAATTTGTTGTCTTTTCGCATATCTCAACCTTCTCTTTTATTTTCTTCCGTAGATCCTTAAATTTTAAATAACTACAAAGATATCAATATAATTTTTTTCAGTATATGCTTAGAAGACTTTTATAGTTAAAAATATAACTTGTAATAGATTACAATCGACTATAATATTTTGTGTTTTTAGTCTTCATTTTTTTAAGGTCTAACATCTCGAGTGAATCAAGATTAAGAGTCCTCTATATCAAAAATTGATTTGCTTAGGAAAAAAATATCAACCAATAAATTAACTAAAAAAGCAATTGAACACAAAATGAAAAATGTAATCAATTACATACTAAATAATTTATCGCATCAAATGGTGCAATCACTTATTAGCATTTAGTAGGGACATTTAGATTATTCAACTATCTCGTATTTCATAGCACATTTTTAGTACTAAACGCAAAACATATCTTTTTTCCTATAATTTTCTCAAGTTCATAATTCCTATAATGAACAAGGAAACAATTTAACAATTGTTGTTTTCATATATTATATTTAATGAAATGAATAAGAATGAGGAAATGTTGCATTGAATATCCGTTTTAAAAGCTTAAAAATGATTTTTTCATCTTTATTTAATAATTAAATAGTTGTTTGTGCTAAAGCCCAATCCGACCCACTTGAGTTACATGAGAAATGTTGATAAAATAATAACTAAATATCTTGAATTGAATGCAGAAAAATAAAAATATGAGATTTCACAATACTAACAACTACACTTACTACATCCACACGTGGATACTTGCAATTATCAATTTTCATTTTGAAGCGATATTTATCTTTTGCCACTATTATGTGTTCTTGGCAAATATGTATGTCATTTGTGTGTAAACCGAAAATAATTTATTTTTCTCTAACTTCACCTCATTAATAACAAGTATGACACGTACAATCAACTAATTGTTGATTTGATAATGGTTTAACATTTGTTTGTTGTCTAATAGAACTAATGGTAGTTATTGCATCAACAGCGGCACATACTTAGCAACAATTTTTAATTACATAATAGAGAATATATGAATAAGAAGTATCAATAAGAGGTAATGCTATGCTAGATTTTTGTAAATTCTATGTATTCCCACATTTCCTTTCCCAAAATATTATGCATGATATAAAATTAACTTATTATTGATTTTCTTTTTATCAATCTTCTTTTTTTTTTCCCTCAATTTTTTTAATAGTCGATTTCATGTGATAAATTATTTTCATTTAATCTTTAACTTAGACTGATTCTACTTAAACTGTCTTAGCTAATATCGACTCAAGATACTCAATTGATTGATATATTATATTTGAGTCGTCAACTGATCCGCTTGAGAAATCGTATTGTTCTTTGTTTTCTTTTATTATTTTTGAAACTAAGATAAGAACAATAAATAAAAAAAATTAGATAGAAAATAAAATTTTGCATTGATATTTTAATCTATACTTAATATTTTAAACAATTGTTCGTGCTAAAATCTGATTTGATTCCACTTGAATTGCAAGAGAAATGTTGATAAAATAGTCAAATGCCCCCCTAATTTCAACTATACACTTACACTTTACGGGGGTTTTATTACCCTCCTTAAACATTTTAAAAGTGGAATATATACCCCCTTAAAATGTCACACTCAAAATTGTGTTACGTAGCTGCACACGCCCCAGCCACCTAATATATATTATTTTTTAGGTGAGTGTGTAGTTGAGAATTGACTAATAGATTTTAGGGGGGGGGGGGATTTGGCTAGTTTCTCAACTCATTTGTGATATCTAAGTCTAAACAAGTAAAATTGACAAAAATGGTACTTCCTCCAACCCAAATTAAAGGCGGCATTTTGGTGTTCATGAGTAAGTGATACACACTTTGAATTATCTAAACTATTCAAATTCATATCTCAAATAGGCGTATTCAAAATTTTGAGAGGTTGAGTTCACATTACGAAAAGGTGGATCTAATACATAAATTGTATACGTTCACCTTTAGGTTTGGACACATTAATTATTAAAATATAATAATTTTTATTTAGTTATAGTAATTAATCATTTAAAAAATATATTAAAAAAATATGCTATTTTCTCAACTCATTTGTGATACCCAGGTCTAAACAAGTAAAATTGACAAAAATGATACTCCCTCCAATCCAAATTAAAGGCGGCGTTTTGGTGTTCATGAGTAAATGATACAAACTTTGGATTTTCTAAACTATTCAGATTCATATCTTAAATAGGTGTACTCAAAATTTTGAGAGATTGAGTTCACTGTTACGAAAATGTGGATCTGATGCATAAATTGGATAGATTCACCTTTAGGCTTCGACACATATTATTAAATATAATATATTTTATTTATTTATAGTCATTAATCATTTAAAATATATATAAAAAATATTAAAAAATTAAGCTCAAATTCACAAAATATCTGAAATAGACGTAGAATTTGTTATATATATATATATATATATATAATATGTTTAACTAATCAAGAGCAATCGCAGCTTATTCATCGAGAAGCCACTCGCGGCACACTGACTAGAAATCATCTGCGAGAAGGTCTTCTGGCACAGGCATACTACTAATCGATTCAAACAGATTCAACATATGCTACAACATAATCACCATCTATTGCCAGCCTTAGTAGATAGTTGTCATATATCTTTTAAATATAACAAATGATTAATAAAGTTATAAAAAAGAACGGTTGCAATAGATATATAATATCTGAGTAACCTATAACAAAATGTTATTTATTTTGTTATACGATAAATATGTTATTATTAATTTTTTTTGATACATATTATGATATAATAAATAGATAATTTAGAGTAAAACGTATATAATATGAATAGAAAAAAGCCATTGGTCCATTGGAAGACATCAATAGCTCTTGCCGATGTATATATATATACATATATATTGTTTTTTTTTTCTTTGGAATTGGAAGAATTTTATTTATTTAATAGTAGGTTTATCCATACAAAAAGGAACTGATCTAAACGATATAGTTCCATTCTCATCTCCTTCAAGGGCTTTTAAAGTAAAGGAAGGAGATGCTTCAAAAACAAACAACTTGTTCATATGTTGTAAAACAAGTATTAGTGGAGTAAGTTTGGTTACCCAATATTACTTCACTTTACTTTATTTTATTTTGGGAAAAGGATTAAATATGCCATCGAAGTATTGGAAAAGGCTCATCTATGCCATCCATTAAAAGTTTGACTCATTTATGCCATTACCGTTATAGAAAATGTCTATTCATGCCACTTTTTCATTAACGAAATCCATATCCAGATTTTCAAAACCATTAATGTGACATGGCCTCTTATTAGAAGTCCACGTCACCAATATAAAATCAGATCATTTAACTAAAATAAAAACAAAAACCCAAACCCATTTTGACATAAAACCAAACCCATCCACATGCTAAAGTAAAAAACTCTTTTAGCTATAATCACACTTCATTAAATTCCCAATTTCCCAAGATCCCACCATTTCTGTGATCAATGTAAAACCACTGCAATAGGGTGCAAAAAAAAAAAAGTGTAGTCGAATTTTGATAAATTTATGATTATTTTTTTTGTTCTCTGTAGTTGCAGAAACAGAGGAAGAAGAAGATATAAAAATGGAGAAAGAAGGAGTGAATCAGCTACTAGGGAAAACAGTGGAGAACAAAGAAAACAATTTAAAAGGGAATATTGAAGGAATTTAAAGGAAACTCATATGGAGTTGAATATTGGGGAAAAAAAATTGAATGTTGAAAAAGTCCAATGGGTTACTGGTGGATAATTTATAGTTTTATAATCCTTTCATGCGTGGCCGGATGGAGAACATAGTATTGGGGTATGGGTTGGGTTTGGTTTTATGTTAATGGGTTTTGTGTTTTTGTTTTTATTTTAATTAAATGACCTGATTTTATATTGGTGACGTGGACCTCTAATAAGAGGCCATGTCACATTAATGGTTTTGAAAATCTGGATATGGATTCCGTTAATGAAAAAGTGGCATGAATGGACCTTTTCTATATAACGGTAATGGCATAAATGAGCCAAACTTTTAACGGATGGCATATATGAGCCTTTTCCAATACTTCGATGGCATATTTGAGTCTTTTCCCTTTACTCTTATATATGAAGTACGAGCTGTTCGTTTACTCTAGGTTAGGGGTATTTTAGGGTTTTCAATTATTTTTAGCAATGTTATTCTTGTACAATAACGCTTTTTAGGTTGTACCTTTTTTTTTTTAAGTCAAAGAAACCTTAACTAAACCAGATGCTTTAAGGATATTTTTGGCATTTGCATATTTTTATCTGTTATTGCCTTTTGTACTTTGTGAATAGAAGGTTGAACAATCTCATTTAACTTATTTAATGGCCCTCATTTCTGCTACTTTTTTCACATTGCTGTGGTTAGAATCAGTCTCCTTCACATCACAAGTCTACAAGAATACTCTTTTCTCCATAAACTATATTGCTCTTTCTTGCCCAGTTTACAGGTATTCCACGTTTCCCCTCTGTTTTTTTCCTTTTTTTTATTTGGCCTTTTTATGTTATCTTGTGTTAATTTCTAATTCCAGATGTTTTGAATTTTCCATGAAATATTTGCCTTTTTTTTTTTTTTGTCTAAATTACTGTATTGCATGTTTCCTTTTTTGCTTCTTTTTTTTTTTTTCATGGTTTAATCTTAAATTTCATCAGTTTCAGCTCTTTCAAGATATGATTTAATCTTAAATTTCATCCGTTTCAACCCTTTTAAGCTAGGTAACCATAGATTAAGAGTTGGTTATATTAGGTACAACATCCGTACTTGCATAAAAGGTGTTTGTGAAATTGCCCAAAAGAAAGTATAGCTATTTCTGGACTATGTTAGAAAGTCTTAACCCAGTTAATTTTGTTTATGGATTTGAATATCGCCACAAGTTTCAATATTAGAATTCGAAGCCAAATAGGGAATTTAGGGGATGACGGACGGAGGGTTATGAAAGACGAGTAATGATGATGGTGATAGGCTGATGTTATCACTTTAGGCCTGTAAGCATTACTTTAATGTTGTGCTGGCCTTTTTATGCTTGATTTTTATTTGCAGTTGTTGCTACTATTAAGTTTTTCCCCTGTCTCCAAGTTCCTTGTACTTGAGAATTAATATACTTTTTGTTTTGGTGAGATGGATTATTGTATTTCTTGAAAGTTAAACACTTTAGACTAAAGCATTATCTTTTGGCTTTTACCTAGAAAGAAGACAGGATCTTCTTAATTGTGAAGATGAGGAGATATTTAGATGGTATGAGTTCGTTATGCTAGGCATGTATTTACTGAAACCTTTTGAATTACAATTTTAGTCTCCAATTTTAATCAAAGACCTTGTACACGTCCTCGAGGGCAGTATTCATATCAAAGAATTCTTGGTATAATATAGATACATAATAATTATACAATGTTGAATTAATACTCAATAAAGTTAGAGTGTTTGTTATTTAATATGCTGGCGGGAGGTAATAATACTTGATGAAATAGTCGAGGTGTGTGCAAGTTGGTCCGAGCACCACCATCAATTCCTCATATAAAAAGAAGTTTGAAACTTTACGTTTATAGAAGCACAACCCAGAAGGTGATCTTCTCATATTTTCATGTAGGACAAATCTCAATTGATTATTTCCATTTCTTTGTGTAGATGTGGATAAATCATATGTGTTCTCACTGCTGTATTACTACCCAAAAAGTTAGTGAATTTACCATTTCATGTATTTTAGTTTAGTATATGGATTAATATGGATCATGTTAGTAAAGATTCTCAAGCATACCACTGCCAAGTTCATATAAATAGTCAAGACATGCATAGGTATCAAGGTTGTGGTTAATGGTTCTGCACAGTTGCAGATGCAAAATAACCATTGAAGGAAGGGGTGGTTCTCTCCTCTCTTAACCAAAATCTCGAGTTCGAATTTGGTAATGAAGTCCCCTTCATTTGGGAGCATTTTACCGATTTATGAGTTGATTTCCGTTACTAAATGCTAAAAAAGGTATATCTTATTCCCTAGGAAAGCATCACTCTTATTTTCATCTTTAAACTCCATCCAATTCTGCTTCTTTTCTCTTATTATTCTAATCCCACAATTGTAAGCATTCTAAGTGGGTGCTTCTTTGTGATGACCCTCAACTAAGCGTTCATCGCTACTAAAGTATGTACGCTGACATGAAAGAAAGTAGTCCTAAAGATAGACTGCTCTATTGATAGTTTTTGGGTCATCAAGATAGACTGCTCCTTTTGCTCAAGTACATAATTAACCTCTTGTTCCTGAATTCTCCTGCTATAGCTTCAGTGGCATATCTTTACAAATTTCTGGTTATATGTGACTTGTGAGGGTGTATAGTCACTCCTTTGTATAAAAGATAATTCAATGGATTGTGTCAATAAGATAATGAGAAGAACATAGAAATTGATCTTTGTGAAGTGGCTGGAGGAGGCGGAGGAAGAGGAATGAATTTCTCATGAAGTATCATCTCCATTTAGCTGACCGTTTCTGGAAACTGTTTTCCCTGGAGAGAGTAGTAATTATATTTCCCTTTTGGGGATTACAAAGAATAAGAAAGACTTTATGAATATTTTCACAATTTGATAGTTTGTTATGATGCTTCTTCACGTTTTAAACATAGTTTGTGTGAATTTGCTTCCCTTGGATCTTTATACTCGCGTGCATCAGTCATATTTTTGTGACTAATTTTGCTGGGTTTTGAAAAATGATCACAACTTCTTTTAAGGCATTTCCAAGGATAATCATTCCATCATTATTCAAGCTTTGCATTAGTACGAAAAATTGTTAGTAGGAAGAGGATGAAATTGAGTTGATCTGCTTAGTTGTTTGATCATGCTTCTCAAGCTCATTTGGGAAAAAAGTACTCCCTCTGTAATGCCAAATAAAAAGAGCATTGTCTAAATCTCAGGAAATCAACTATCCCAGCAGAGTTCCAAAGGATGTTGACGAGATGGAGCAGAGCGATTTCCCAGTTTGGTAGAGTCAACTCCGAATTGGGAAGACAATTGTGTTCTTTACACTGTCGAGATTATTCCAAGGTTGCCGCCGTTGCCGAGCCGCCTGCTGATAAACTATACAATGTTAATGACCAGGTTTTGACTACAGATTACATTTCTTGGTTGTGTTTGGTTTATTTGCCGCATCAATTTGATTCTTAAGAAGATTGAATCTCAAGAAGATTGAATCTCAAGTTTTGAGTACCTTATGAGTTATGACCATTTGCTTCATGCTACATTTGCTTGTTGTATACTTGACTAATATACTGTATAAAATTAAATGTGAGTGGAGATAGTACATGAATTAGTTCTGTAACTGTTCCCTTTAGGTTGATGTTGTGTAAAATGATATGGCTATCCCGCATGAATCTGTTGCTTGGAGTTTAATCTTTTAGTTGTGATGCTTGCGTGATATATATATTTTCACTAATTGACTTTGATGTGCGAAATGAAAGAAGATACCTTCACTTAATTAAATTGTTGGCATTTATACTGAACAGAGATTTGTTGGATGTAATTTGTGCCAACTCTTATTTTTTTGGTAAGTAAATTTGTCCAACTTTTGAAGTGCTGCTAATTGACTTCGGTCACTTGAATAGGTAAATTTGAACAAGATGTTCTGGTCTAAGCCTCATTCACTGGCACTAGCACCTGATTCACCATTCAGAGTTGAAGATCCACAATACGAGGGCTTTAAGCGCGCTATATTTAAGCTAATGTTGTTTTATAGTAAGCAAAGCAAGTCCATTCGAGGGGCAAATGTTATTTATCGTCGTGTTGTTCACCAAGTTGATAGACCTGCTATATACGATGGTTAGTATGCTCCTTGATCATCATTAGCTTTTGCCTTTTTCTATGTGTCCATGGATCACTATGCTTAACTTTATATTATCTTATAAAAAATGATAACAATGGTTCACATCTTGTGCTTTTTTTTTTATAAAAAGAACAGTATGATTTTATAGTTAGCCTATATCTGAAGTGAAAGATGCAGTTTAGGGGAATAGTACACAAGCTGTTTGCAGATGGTTCTTAGCCTAAGTTTATTGACAGTGTCTTTCCTTTTTTGATGAAGTATTGTCAGTGTCTTTCCTTCCTCTAAGTGAATTCAAGCATTTATTGTTCTTCAGGTGCTCTGGTCTTGAGGTGTGAGTTATTGCATTGAATTTTCGAACTGTTGCGTGTTAAATACCTCTTTATTCACATTGCCGATCGACAACCTTTTTACAGTATCTGGTTAATCCTTGCTATCATTTAAGCACGGGCCACTTGTATCTCTTAAGACTTCACCCAGCCTGTTTACAGCATTCTTGCTCATGTTAATACTAAGGCCCGACTTCTTGAATATTCATTTTCCATGTGATATTTCAGGAAAATAAGCTGTTTGGGATCAAATATGTCTAATATTATCTCTTTCCCCTGAAAATACTGTCATTTAATTAATTTGGATAACAACAACATGCCTAGTGTAATACCACATGTGGGTCTGGGGATGGAAGGATGTAAGCAGACCGTATCCCTACCTTTGGACAAGCAAACAAATTGAAAATTGGTTATTAAATGTGACACAGTCTGTGGTATTTCATTTTCATCTACAACCTTACTTTTCTTCTCCATCTTTAGAAAGTATAATTAACTTTTGTTCCCAGATTAGCTATGCTAATTAATTTTTTGAGTTGTCTGATTGTGTATATATGTTGAATGCAGTATTTAGCTTGGAGAAAACATTTAAGACCACATTTTCCTTACTAGTTATCCATATGTGGCTTTGCTTGCGACGATTGAAACAGGAGGGTAAGGAAGGTGTTGAACTGGGACAGTACTTGTATGAGATTTATAATCATGATGTGGAGCTGAGAGTTTCTAAAGCTGGGGTAAG
>JAJOOR010016513.1:0-37716 GCA_036250505.1 Solanum acaule
TGCATGTTCAGGTGTCTCCAAGGATTTGGTATGCCCTTTGTTTGGGATGCCTCAAATTTTGAACCACCAAAGAGTATTTCAAGCTTTAAATTATCTTACATTTCTAGAATGTCGCGTACCCTATGTGAGTGTATTACTCAATTCTCTGTTGAATCTTCTAAAAGCCTCAAAGAGTTGGAGACAGGTGTTCTCTTGATTCTTAAAGGGTTCGAGAAGCTAACATCATCAAACCTTTATCCTTTGAAGGTTCTGCTTGAAGAGTTTTTCAAGAAACATGGAGATTACGATGCTTTGAGGTTGTCTACTTCTCAAAAGGTAACTAAAGATTCTCATCAAGAGTTGTTTTCTGCTACACAACAATGCCTGGATACCACGAATGAGGAGGTCAATATGGACAAACACTTGGAAGAGCTTCAAAATGTCATTAAAAAATCAAAGTCCTTAAAAAATCTTGACTTCTAAGAATAAGAAAACCATCTCACTTATAGAGGAGCATCAAAAGAGGATGTTCAAAAATAAAGAGACTATAACTATCCATGAAGATGAGATTCATGCCATCGAGAAACACATTCCCTTGTTGGAAATAGAAATAAAAGAACTAGCTAAGCTAAAAGAGGATGTTGAGACAAGTCGTCACCAAATCCTTAGCCATAAGATTCTTTCTTAGTCTTTGTCCTGCATAAGGACATTCTCTTTCATTTTCTTGTTATGCTATTTTTTCTTCTTGATTTTCAAACATTGCTATGATGTATAGACAATCCTCCTTGAATGAATAAAAGTGTCATTTTTCTCTTCTCAAATGCCTTTTTTAATTTCTCTATTTCAAATGCTTGTTGTGTAATTTGTAACTTACTCTACATGCCGGATATCTTTCCCCAACATTTCAGCTTTGAGCTTTTATGTTTGAAATTTAGTAACTCGTAGTAGAAACATTTAAATAACGAGTGTGTTATTTCATTGGCAAGATAACTCACATAACTACTATATATGTGAAAATTATGGCCAAAGGAACTTCAAGTTAGTACAAATATTATTCCAAAGTTGGCTCAAATTCTGCCTTGATCGACTTTTCAGCTTTTAGTATCTATGGTACAAAATTAATAACTCGATGTAGGAGCATCGAAATGACATGATTTTTCTTTCATTGGAGGCATAACTCATAGAATATAACATATGTAAAATTCATGGCCAAAAGATCTCTAGATTAGTACATATATTTTTAAAGTTATCTCAAATTATCCCTCGCTGAACTCTTTAGCTTTGAGCAACTTTGAGGGAAAACCAATAACCCGGCGTAAGAGCCTTGAAATGATGCAATTCTTGTTCCATTTAAAGCATAACTCACAGACATACAACATATGTAATAATGAAGGTCAAAATCTTTCCATACTAGTACAAATATATTTTAAAGGTTAGCTCAAATTTTGTTTCGCTCAACTCTTCAGTTTTGAGTATCTTTGGTAGAAAATCAATATCTCGGTGTAGGAGTCTCGAAATGATGCAATTCTTATTTCATTGGAAGCATAACTCATATCAATACAAAATATATATAAATCATGGCCAAAATATCTCCATATTAGTACATGTATAATTTCAAAGTTAGCTCAACTTTTTGTCTCGCTCAACTCTTCTTTTTTAATTATTTTTTTGGTTTACGCATCTATGGTGTGAAATCCACAACTCGATGTAGGAGTGATGAAACTATGAGATTCATGTTTCGTTATGAAGAGCGCATCAAGAACAATACTTTGTATAAGAATTACAATAAAATTCACCCTATTTTAATGGGAATAAATTTTTCAAATTGACTATACACCTAGAATGCCGATTCCACAGCTTTGTTTGCCAAATGAAACAAATCTATTATATATATATATATATATATAATCCCTTTGTGGATAAGTATGACGACTCAGCAGCAGTGCGGAATTGAGTTTCTTGTCAAGTGGATCTGATCTATAGTTAGGGGGCAGTACATACCAAAAGTTTCGAAGAAGGAAGGTGCATAAGAGTATATAACCAACCTACCCTTCTGTATAACCCATTCACATTAGTGAAGTGGTTGGATGCATAAGGGAAGTGCACATTTGTGAGACCTTAGTCGGGATGCATAGGTGAGTCAACCTACGAGCACGGAAGAGCGTGGTACCGCTACCCCTCTCTAAGTAAAGGTAAGATTCTTATCCCTGTAGATGACTCTATCTAAAATACAATACGGACAGCCATTTTCGGCTGCTCATTTCGTATCTTGAAGAAAGAGTAGGCTTAAGTAATGTAATAAGGGGTAGGTCAATAATAGCTATGCTATTGCCCTACTGATTTAAGGCCTACGCCCGATCCCGAATGCACATTTTTTCGGGTTCATCTTCAATTGATGTTTTCTTAACCTTTTGAAGACCTTGCATAAATTTTTGATGTGGTCGGATATATATATATTGTTGTGTTCAAATCATGACCTCTACGAGTACACCATTTTAACATAAATAAGTAGAACTTCTATCCGAAAGGTATCCTGTTTGATGTTGTGGGTAAAGATGCCCCTAATTTTGAGTAACTCATTGAAACATCGATGAATTACCCAAAATTATCACTTTACTACAAGCAAAAAACTCAAGTTGAATTACAAGTCGCTTGATCCAATCAACAATGAAACTCAACATCCTGTCATATTTCAAAACAAAATTCCTTTTGAATTGATCAGATTAATATCCGAAATTGATTTCCAAATCTAGCATGTTTGATATGCAGATTTGAACAATCATAGTAGAAAATCCATAACTTGATGTAGGGGTTCTTGAATCATAAGCTTCTTCTTTTGTTGCATAGAGGGTTTCAAGAACTGCAATATGTGTAAAAATCATGATCAAAACCTTTACAATTTTTAACAAATATGCCTTTGAAGTTTTCTAAGATCAATTCCAAAATATGATGGGTTTTTTTTAACTTTGAGCGGTCCTGGTAGAAAATTTATAACTTAGCTAGAAGTCTCTGAATCACGAGTTGTTATGAAGTGAACTCCAAGAATTGCAATATGTGTAAAAATCATGGTCAAAACCTTTACGAATTTTCATAAATATGCCTTTAAAGTCAGCTAAGACTTTTCCTTGCTTAACTCTTCTCCTTTGCACATCTGTGACACATTTGAACTCACGTTCTAGCTATCTAATTTTAATGAGCTACTATGATGATCACACAATGCCACAAACCTCGATTGTTTACTCATGTGATTGAGCTTAGAGTGATTACTCCAAGCGCCTACGTACCTCGATGAAGAGGATCAAGTCATATCGTAGTTCAAGATGAGGAGTTTTAGTTTGTTTTTATTGTTTTTGGGATATACACAATTTATACTATTGCGCACCACGAGTAATATACAGTTTATATGTCACGAACCGAACCTATACCCTGGACATGGCCGGCACTCAAGAACCATTTTGGTTCCAAGCATACCCTCATCCTGGCTGACTACAAGCAGAAGACTAACTTGAGCATACATAAACATCAAATTGAAAGAAACAGTTAAAAATAGTTTATTGAATCTTAAAACTTTGCTTAATATACTTATTATGAAACATAAGTTTTAAATAAAATATCTGAAACTGAAAGACTCTCCAAAACTGTCTATCTATGAAGCCTCTACTATTAAGGAAGGATGCCGAGACAAGACCCAAGACACCTCAAAACTAGTAACTAGAAAGTATCTGTGAAGTCCTCTGGAATTCAATGAGGCTTACCAGACCTAACTGGAGTGTAGAATGATCTCAACGAAGGGCCTGTTGATAATCATGAACACCTATATTTGCATCATAAAAGAATGCAGGTCGAATGACATCAGTACATGGAATGTACGAGTATGTAATATGGCTGAGTAAACAAATAACTAAACTGAATGTCTGAAAATAACTCAACTGAATCAATACGTGAACATGAAGTGAAAACCATTTAAGCTTTACAATAAAATATACAATGAAAGCAACATGAAAATAATATACTTTACTTGTGGGGAGTTTCTCTAAACGACAATCATTACTATGAGCCTAGCAATGATACAATGTTCCACCGCACGTTGCAAGGGCCCGTCCTATATCTTGCCGGGGTATAGGATGATATCATGACTATGGATTCATCTAATTAGCCTTCTCAGAGGTAGTGAGGAGTCGCATGAAGAGTCAATGCTATCTTATCCTACGCTGGCTACATAGTTCTCTGGGACTTCCAAATCATATAAAACTCTAACCCAACTCTATGCTCGATACTACTCCCAAAATAATTAATATACCTTTGTGCTCAATTCACCCATTACAAAGAATGGACTTCTTACATTACTTGAAATATTTTTCAAATCATGAGACATGTTTACCTTCTTGAAAACATGCACTTATGAACTTATCTTTCAAGTCCAATAATCAACAAAGGTGTATATATATATAGATATAATAACATTAGAAACTCTCAATTCTTTATGAAATAGAACCTTTAAACTTTTTCTCAAAACTCATCTTTACTTCCTCAAAAACTCAGTTTAAAACTCAAGTGTTGGCTTTGAAAAACTTCTCAAGATTTATAACTCAGAA
This sequence comes from Solanum acaule, assembly GCA_036250505.1. Lineage (NCBI taxonomy): Eukaryota > Viridiplantae > Streptophyta > Magnoliopsida > Solanales > Solanaceae > Solanum > Solanum acaule. Next base: position 4,575 of record JAJOOR010016513.1, read on the forward strand.
TAGGGTTCATGCTGAATTATAGACATGAATAAATCAACTCAAGGATCTCAATGCATAACATATAGCAATTCAATAATTAGGAATAGAATTTCAAAAAAAGATCGAGAACTCAAAATCAACTCATCTCAAGAATACTCAAATATAGGGGTAGAATCCTAGATTTCTCTTTTACTGATTTGATAGTACATGTAGCGCGTGAGGAAGAACTAGTCCAACACTATGATAGCCTTACATACCTGGAAGAACAAGGTTCTTGAAGAATCTTGATTAGAAGTCTTGAAACCCTAGCTTGAAGGTAAACAATCAAGAAACCCTTTCTTGAGATTCTTGAATTAGTTTATTAGAATCTCTATGGCCAAGAATTATGATTTTAATTAGTGATTCATAATTGTATGGAGGAATTTGAGTTGGAAAGAATGGAATTTTTTTAGAAAGACTTACCTTGATGAAGAATATTGAAAAAGATTGAAAGAATCTTGAATGGAGTCTTCTACTTTGATTTTTTGTTAGGGTTTTGCCTTAGTGTTTTCTTAGAGGTAAAATGACAAAAACGAACCTTTTTAATGTTTTCCCGTCTGCTAATTCGTCACTGTACTCTACTAGGTTACTATAATGGTCATAACTTTTTACTCAAATTTTTGACTGAAGCGAAATTGGTGGCGTAGGAATGAGGATTCAAATACCTTTAATTTGATAGGTTATGGGCCACGTAACTCTTTATATTCTAAGAGATATGGTCGTTTGAAGTTGACATAAGTAGAATCTTACATCAAAACTTAATCGGTAAGGAAGCTTTCAACTCAACTTTGTGCTAGTTGATTCTAGTGACCTTAATTGATATCCAAAATCATTCCCTGAATAAAGAATTTACCTTAACACCTAAGAAAAATTAAAAGTCACTTAGTATGACCTTATACACAATTCAAGAATGGTTTGGGCTTAACTTAGAAATCTTCGGGGTGTTACAATATCTCCCCCTTGAGATCATTCGTTCTCGAATGATGGTTAAACTGAGGATGGAAGGGAAAGGAGTTACTTTTACTATCTTTCTGACTTTTGAACTTCCCAACTAACCTTCAACCAACCTTGAGCCCATATCAAGAAACATCTAATGCATCTTACATTCATCCACATGCTACCAACACCACATTCAAGCCTAGTACTATACCACTCCATGAACTCTTACTAACTAACATTTATAATAATTCTTCATTCTCTCATCACTTCTACCAACTTAACTTTCATGCAGTATTACTTGGAAAATGACTTATTACTCATCGTAAAACCTTATCTCCTTCTTCCTTCACATTTATAACCTTAGATGGAATAAACACACCATCACTATCACAATAAGAAACATCAATCCTCTTTTCTATACTTCATACAGCTACTATTAACAACACAACCCTCAACTAAAAAGGATCACTGAGAGCTTTAGGGAGAAAGATCATAAGCACGATTCATTCAAGATATCTGATAAAAGAATATACATGGCATAACATTATGTTGCTAGCCATTGAGAGTAAATCGTGAATTGTTTAGACTTGAATGCTGATATGAATAGGTTCATATCATGAGGCTGATATCAATAACTTTATGGATTAAGCTTGAGATTAATGGGCTAAAGTCTTTGCCCTTTGTTCTGAAAACTAAGCATAGATGTGATTCTCTCTGAAGTGTATGAGCATAGGTCATGAACACAATTCTGATATTAGAAACATCATCATGATGTTGAAATGACTGAACTTTGAGGAATTCGCTAGAGTATGAATGGATTGATGTACCTTTACAACTCTTTCGGAAGACATAACTATCTCATTCTCAACACTTGACTTGATTTATCATCTTATCATCTCCCCCTTAGGTCTAAATCTGACACTTGAAAACAATGGACCTATTCCCTCACTCTAAACTGGTGTACATTCCCTTTAATACTCGCAAAGGCTTATCTCATGGCTACTAAGCTCTCCAAAAGCAGGTACTAAGACTCCTTCTAAGACCCCTTTCTAAGATGCTTTTCTTAACCTCTTCTCATTGGTTCATAAGGTCATTTCATCTAACTCTTAAGGAAAATTAATGCTTACATCAGCCTATTCCACATTGGCAGCTCAAATATACTTTCTAGGCACACATGGAAAATCATTAACTTAATTGGAACCTTGTTTGATTACGTACAATCTCGAGTAAACCTCTTAATGCTCTTGTTACTCTTATGACTTAGCCACATTTCATTGTTGTTATCTAAAATTTATGATCTCTCATATTCATTGTAGCTAACATCTCAATTACTCACCTACTCTATGTCAAGTCTACCAGATCAGATCCCAAGACTTACATCATCACCCTCATGTTGTCATTCTTTTGATCACGACACTCATCTCAAATTCAAGCTTAATGTCTAGTTCTAAACACAATTATCAATAAGGTTTCTCATATACTGTACTAATTTATAAATACTAGGTAAAATTAAGAAACAATCGCCCACTAAGGCTTCATGACAAGTAGTCAATATTAATCTCTTAGTCTACATACTTACAGTTTACCGTCACATTTCACTTGACAACTTAAGTACTATTTACTCTTTCACTATACATCATTGCCTAATTTGTTCTATAACCCTCTGAATATCATGGGGTTCCCCCCTTCATAATCATAAGCCTATCTTAGATCTATTACCTTATGAATACTCTACTATTCTATTCAACACCTACACTTAGTCTTCATTAACACAATGTCACATCGACTTAAGCACCCTTCTTGTTAAAGTATACTCTAACTCATCCTGACTTGTAACTATTCCTATACCTTATATCATGAACTCTATACAAGATTATTATTCCTTCATCTACTCATAAAGCAAAACTCGTCATTAATAACTTACTAGGTGCATGATTATAACAACATAATTTGCTTGATCACTATCTCTCTTTCTTAGATTACTGAACCTCTGCACGCATTCTTCTAACTTTGGGCACCTTTTCTAATACTGCTTAAAATCTCGTACTCATACTATCTTTTCAGGTGGAAATACTATACAAGCTCTAAACATACTTCCTTATAAGGGTCTCAACTGAACGAGGTTTAGGAAAAAGAGTGTGGGAATACATCTCGCTTTTAGCTCGAACGCGCGATGCATATGAATTAAAAGTGCATTCTTTCGAATCTCCACACTTAATATTACTCACGGGCATCTCTCAAGCCCCTCTGAGGTCTCTTGACTTTTCTAAAGACTTTTTCTAAGAATAACTCATCGATAAGGATGTTGGGCTTCACTTTTCAACCACCTTTAGTATGAGGGGTAGTCGAATGGATCTGAGAAACGCACGAGTATGAATAAGTTCCTTATGAAACAACTCTATTGCACGATTTAGACTATGAATGAAGGGAAAATTTTCTTAAATGTTTGTAGTACCTCACTAATAGAAGTGGGACACTCACAACCATAAACAAGATCCTACTGACATGGATTCATAGACACCTTAGGACACTTGAACTCTATGCTCTAATACTAAGTTTGTCACAACCCAAGCCTACATCCTGGACGTGGCCGGCACTCAAGAACCATTGCTGGTCCCCAAGCAAACCCTCATCCTGGTTGACTACAAGCAGAAGACTAATTTGAGCATACATAAGCATCAAATTGAAAGAAACGTTTAAAAAATAGTTTATTGAATCTCAAAAGTTTGCTGAATATACTTAGTATGAAACATAAGTTTTAAATAAAATATTTGAAACTGAAAGACTCTCCAAACTGTCTAACTATGAAGCCTCTACTATTAAGAAAGGATGTCGGGACAAGACCCATGACACCTCAAAACTACTAACTGGAAAGTAACTGCGAAGTCCTCTAAAATTCAAGGAGGCTCACCAAACCTAACTGGAGTGTAAAATGATCTCAACAAAGTGCCTGTTGATAATCATGAACACCTATATCTGCATCATAAAAAGATGCAGTTCGAATGACATCATGGAATTACGAGTGTGTAATATGGATGAGTAAACAAATAACCGAACTGAATGACTGAAAGAAACTCAACTTAATCAATACATGAACATTAAGTGAAAACCATTTAAGCTTTACAATAAAATATACAATGAAAGCAACATGAAAATAATATACTTTACTTGTGGGGAGTTTCTCTAAAGGACAACCATTATTATGAGCCTAGCAATGATACAACGTTCCACCGCACGTTGCAAAGGCCCGTCCTATATCTTGCCGGGGTATAGGATGATATCATGACTATGGATCCATCTAATTATCCTTCTCAGAGGAAGTGAGGAGTCGCATGAAGAATCAATGCTATCATATCCTACGTTTACTATGAGTTCTATGGGACTTCCGAATATTTAAAGTCTAGAACCCAACTCGGTGCTCAATACTACTCCAAAAATAATTAATATAACTTTGTGCTCAATTCACCCATGACAAAGAATGGACTTCTTACATTACTTGAAATACTTTTCAAAACATGAGACATATTTACCTTCTTGAAAACATGCACTTATGAACTTATCTTTCAAGTCCATATATATATATATATATATATATATGAATAAAATAGTCCCTAATAAGAACAACGAAGCAATATTCCCTCGTGAAAGATGAAATGTGCTGGTCTTGTCTTAATGTTTACTCTTACTCGTGGATCCTCAAACACCCTTCCATTCTCAAGATACTCAATCAGTGGTTTTCTCCAATCTTCTTCTTCAACCACTTGAATGGATATATGATGGCTTTCATTGATTTGAATATCAAGACAACCAAGAATAACCCATTGATGACATACACACATGTTGTCTCATTTTCTACAAGTGCCATTGTTGTGGCCAAGTTAGCCAAAGAATCCACCATGTGATTTTCTTTTCTAAGGACGTGGTTTAAGAACACTTGATCAAACCTCAATCAAGAAAGTAGCATATTGGTGATATGACAAAAGATCTTCTTTCTTTACCTCGTAACTCCCCAAGAGTTGATTGATGATCAACTAAGAGTCACCATAGATATCCAATTGAGGAATCTTCATATCTAATGCCATGTCAAGGACCACAATCAAATCTTGGTACTCTGTGGCGTGGTTGGAATACATTTCACCTAGACCAAATAAAAATTGTAAGATTAGTCTTTCAGGAATATCAACACGATTCCTCCCCCTGCACCATCTCGATGTGCAGATCCATCAAAGAACATTGTCCATGCCGACAATTCTTCAGCGAACAAAGCTTTTTTATCAGGAAACTCATCTGAAGTTTCCCATTTTCCCGAAAGAGGGTGATCGACAAGGAAATTGGGAAGTGCTTGCCCCTTCATAGCCTTTTAAGGTGTTTATATGATCTCATATTGATTAAATAATATAGACCATCTTACTATACATCTTGAGAGAACTGGTCGAGTCATTACTAACTTCACAGGATCAGCTCGAGAAATCAACTTGATGGTGTACGCTCCAAAATAATGCCTTAACTTTTTATTGCATAAAGCAATGCAAACACATCTTCTCAATGGTCGTATAATTCAACTAAGCTCTTATCATGGCATGACTTAGATAGTACATTTATTGTTCCTTCTTAGCTTCATTCTCTTGAGCAAAAAATTCCCCAAGTGATCGCTCTTGTGATGCAATGTATAATATCAATGGCCTTCAAGGAGTTAGTGCTCCTAATATAGGTGAATTCAACAAGTATCTTTTGATGCTTTCATAAGCATTTCAACATGATTGGTCTCAGTGAAAGGATCATCTTTCTTCATTAAATAGTTAAAGGGTTGGCATCGTCTAGCTAGGTTAGAAATAAATCTATGAATGAATGCCAAATTTCCTTGTAGACTGAGGAGTTCTCTCAAGTTATTTGGCTGAGACATTTTTTGAATGGTATTAATATTTGCGGGATCAACTTCAATTTCACGTTGACACATATTGAAGCCAAGAAACTTTCGTGAGGTAACCCTAAATGCACATTTGAGTGGATTCATTTTCAAGTCTAATTTTCTTAATCTCTCAAAAACAATATGAAGGTGTTCAAGATGTTATTCCCGTTGCTTCGTCTTTACCACTAAGTAATCGACATAAAATTCCACCATTTTATAAAGCATGTCGTCAAATTTTTTTTGCATTACACATTGGTAGGTGGAACATGCATTATTTAGACCAAACGACATCACTTTGTAACAAGAAATTCCTTTTGGAGTTTGGAAAGCAGTGCGTTCTTCATCTTTTGGAGACATTATGATTTGATTATATTCTAAAGACTCATCCATAAATGACATAGCTTCATGCTTTGTTCAAATCTCAAAAATAAACATAGACATGTGTTTGAATATTCTTCTTCTTAACAAGTACAATATTTGAGATCCATGATGGGTAGTTCACTTCTTGGGTAAATCCAGATTGGATGAGCTTATTGACCTCCGCTTCAATTTGTGTTACCAACTTAGGGTGAAACATTTGTTGTGACTGATTTATAGGACGTGTTCCATTTTCTATCCCCAAATGATGAATAACTATCCTGAGACTAAGTCCCGACATTTCTCTGTACGACCAATCAAAAACGTCTGTGTAATCAACCAATATCTTGAAGTATTTCCTATCTTCTTGTGGTGTAAGAAATGCACTAATGGAGGTTGAGCATAAATATTCCAAAGTGTCTAGATTTAGTTCTTTAAGGTCGTGTATGGTTGATTGTACACCATCCTCCAGTTGTGGGGTAGCCTCTTGGACATCATCATCCGTATCGTCAATGTGTGGATCTTCTTCCATGGTTATGTGATAGGATGCTTTTATCAAGTTTGAATCTTCCCTCTTACTTCCTTGGAAGACTGTGATGGTTTCTCCTTGCTTCTTTTTTTCTTTCTCCATGAAACTAGTTGGTGGCAACAATGGTGCTTCTTTTTGCCTTCAATGAACCATATGTGGTAATTGAAAATATAGTATTTCTCTTCATACGTGATGGAAAAACACTATGAATCTCTTTGTCGTCGGTTACATCACAAAAATCTTGATTTTCATACTCCAACAGTCTCTTTCCTAATATTGACTTCCTTTTGATTTCCATGCGATGAAATATGAAGGTTTTTTAGGTGGTAGCATCTCCGTCCACTTGCTTAGAGGTTTCCCTTTCATCCTTGCGGCCCAATCTTTCAAATGCAGAGACACGAGGTGTCAAATTCTTCTCCAGTTGATGATGCATATTGAACTTCGACCAATCTCACTTGCTCAAGAAATCTTTTAGGCGTTCAAACATCAAAGTTTGTCGTGGTATTTTACCATTCTTATATTCCTTTGTTTTTTTGTATGGAGGTGTGGTGGGATGAAGTTATTTCCTTTTCCTTCTTAGATGAAATCCGAAGAGGCTTCGGCAAGTTGAATTCTAACCCAAACCTATGAGTGGCAACATAATATCCTTTCTTTCTCAACTGCATTTAGACTTCGTAAGCCCATACATCTTTTCACCACTCAATTCATCCTTGAGTTATCCTAACTTCACTAGATTTGAGAAGCCGTAATATGATTTTTCAAATAATTTTAAGAACTTTTGATCAAATTTTCCTTTCATCTTTACCAACTTGGGTATTTACTTTGGAGGGCTCAAAAGTGATAGACGGGACTTGTCTAACTGGGACAATCATTTTCTCCTTCAAATCTTGTAATGTTGTGTGACTCAATTTTTTCCTCGGTGGGTGAACTTGTTAACTACATTCCTCTAGTAGTGGTTGCCCTTTTTTTCGATGCTCACATGGAAAGCAGCAAAAATTGGTTGCTCATTATCAATATTCGTATGCATGTCTCCTTTAGATGGTGAAAGCTTAATGGAAATAACTTCTATTCTCTTCTAAGATATCTTGATAGTGGCCCATTGAACTTTACTATCTTCAAGATCAATTGAGTCGGCTTGTGCGGGTTCCTCCATATTTGATCCTCTAGAATCTAAATAGAATTTTGCATCTGAAAAATATGACTCTGTCTCAGTGAATGGATTGATGTCTGCATCGATTTTGACTACTTTACTATCTTTCATACTTCATGCATTGATGCAAAATAGATGGCACCAATCCATTTTCATGAACCCAAGGACATTCGAGCAACAAGTTGTATGATGTTTTGACATCTATAACATGAATCAAAGTGTTTTATTTCATGTCGCCAGTGGACAATCCTGCACGAATCTCTTCTATGGATCATTGTCCTCCTTGATTGAAATCTTAGATCGTTAGGTTACTTTTGGACAATTCATTAATAAAGATCCCGAGCTTTTTCAAAACAATTTTTGGTATGATATTGACTTCCGAACCACCATCAATTAGTATGCAATTGAGATGTTGTTCTCGAATATATCCTACAACAAACACCTCATCTTATGTATCTTAGACCCTAAAAATAAGTCAGCATCTGTGAAAAGGAAATTGTAGCACAACATAGGGCAACTTTTTCATTAGCTTAATGTTCTTGTGTTATTGCTCGATTATGCTTGCCTTTGCTTTCCTTTCTTTCGTTTGTGTTGGAAACAACATGTTTTGCATCAATTTGACTACCGCAAAGGAATATTTTAGGAAATAAATCATCTAATGTAATGGGCCTTCGAACCTTCTACAATAAGGAACTATTGATCTTTTGGCTAGTAGCTTGATATTTTTGATAGTTGTAGTTGATTCACATCACTATGTATTTCTCTTTATCTTAGAAAGTTGTATCCTAAGAACTACTTGATGTCTCTACTTCTTATGAGCAACAAAAGTCCAACCGTTAACTTCATTTTCTTTGTGGTTTTAGTCTATCTCTAGTGAACCTTCAAGAGTTTTCCTTAGAAAATCAACTTCAATAGGCGTGAAACATCTGAATTTCAAGAAAGTGGTGTTTGGCATAAATAGGGACCTTGATCACTTCTTTTGATTTGGTTCTACACTAGTGTGATTTGCCTCCGCTGATTAATCCAGGTCAATGCTAATTTTTCCTTTACTTACTAACACCGTGATTTTCTCCTTCATGTTTAAGCATTTACTTTTTGGGTGGCCAAGGACGCAATAGAACTTGCAGTATTTATTATCACCAACCTTATTGATTTCTTTGCGCCTCTTTGATTCAGGAAGATCAATGACTTTCTTAGCTAGCAATTCATCAATAATCATAGGTACGTCTGAACTTGAAAACGGGTAGACCTTTGCCTCTAACAGCATGTTTGGATTGGCTTAAAAGTTGGTCAAACCTACTTTTAAGTCATTTTTAGCTTTTGGAAGTGTTTAACAAGGTTAAAAATAACTTAAAATAAGTTTAAAATGACTTTTAAAAAAATTAAAAATCAAAAGTAGGTCTCCCCCAACTTATTATTTTTTGACTTAAAAGTCATTTAAGTTTGACTTTTTTTCACTTAAAAGCTACTTTTTAAGCCAATCTAAATGGGCTCTAACTCCTTCAAGGTTGGACGTCAATTCTCCTCCTTTGGATATTGACTTGGGTCTTCCTCCCTTTTTAGTTTTTTCTTGGTGGTGACCTTTACAAAAGCTGCTTTCATTGCCATAGATTCCTTGGTTTGGATCTTTGAGGTCGTACCTTTCTTGAACTCCTTATTTTCCTTTGTCAAATCAGCGAAATGAGAAGCCTTCCCATGAATTGTGATGCTCAACTCCATGTCATGCGCTCATGTAACAAGTTCCTCAAAAGTTTGTGGTTTGATTCCTTGTAATATGTTTAGAAGTCCCCCGAATGCACATTCACATAGCAAAACAATCTTTGCAGTTCAAACTCAATGATCTCCAACAATTGATGCAATCCATCACAGGCTCATCATTTCTCTACTTAGTGTCGGTCAAAGCCTAGGCTCACCAACCGCCTAAATTTTAGGATAATTAGGAAACCAATTAATTAATTAATTAATTAAATATGCCTACGAAAGTAATAGATTCTAGATGAGGGTTCAAGTAATTCTGAAGGGAAGGTGTTAGGCATCCTTCAAAATCCACAATTGTAGGTCCTGATTGAATTCATTTTTTCAAATTAAGGAGGAGATAAAAACATTGTACAAGTATAATAAACATGTAATATACATAAATCATAAAGTAAAATAATTAAATAAGAAATGGCCTAAGTTTGCCTAATGTCAATAATATACAGAATAATGAATAAAAAATATTGTTCGAACATTATTTGAATAGCTTCAATGGGAAGCAACGATGCATACATATATAGACACTTAGTAAAAGTGATAGTAATAAATAAATATGAATAAAAATAAATCAATCAAATAATAACTTAAAAAATAAAAATATGTCTTATGAACACGGGAGGGCTTGGAAATCAACTGTAATTTCTTCATCGGTCAATTTTAACATACAATTTATACGAACTTAAACCAAATTTCTATCTTTTACAATGGGAAGGCTTCAAAAACCAAAAGAGAATTTTTTTTCATTTGCATATTTTAACATACAATTTGTGCGAAATTAAATTAAATTTCTGTCTTTTACAATTGGGAGGCCTCGAAAATCGATGGAGAGATTTTTTTCATTGCCCAATTAAACTTAACAAAATCAAGTATAACTAATAAACAATAAAACAATATGTAACATCTATACGATAATCAACATAATAAATAAAAATAACATAGCAACATCCGTCACTAAAACTTATTAGAAAATAAATGCATCCAATCTGAATAAATCTAGAAAACCACGTGAAAAATTGTCAATGTATTATTTTCGCTAATAAATTTATATACAAAATTCATATAGGTCTATCAATAGTCGACTGTAGCAATTGAAAATAAGGAAATATATAAAAATAACTAAGAAGAAGAAAGAGCAGCCTATTTGTACATATGAGATTTATGTTTCCATCATCACCAGAAAATATTCAAAATAAAAAGATCAACCCCAACACTAAAAATAATCAGTACTAATGAATGGATCAATACAAAATCAGTAACTAAACTTGAGCTGATATATAAAGAAAAAGATGGTCGGAGTTTAAACCCCTCCGACAAGATCTAAAAAAAAGAGAAAATGAACTGAAAGAGGGATTATTTATTTACCAGAGTTGGAGCTCGATCTGGTCGGAGCTTGCTAGTAACAACGATAGAGCTTGTGGCCTTAGCTTTAGTTCGGGTTTCAAGCTAGTAAGCTTTATTGCCTGAGATAGCGTCTCAGGTGGGTTGCTACGGTTGTTTTTCGGAGCTGGCGGTGGTCGGGGTCTTGTTTGTTGCTGGTTTAGTCAGAGTTTTAGAGGGTTTTGATTGGGGTTTCTGCGAGCTCGGTGGTGGAACAATAGGTTGTTTTGTGTGTGGTCTAGGTCTTGTTGGGGTTTGTGGTGGAGAGAAAAGGAGGAATAGGGTGGCGACTAGGGTTTTCGGTTGTTTCGCAGTTGTTTCCGGTGTGGTAGTTGTTGGTTTGTTGTACATCGGCCAGTGGTCGGGGTAGGGCTTTGGTGAAGATGAGGAACGGAGAAACAGTGAAGAGGAAAAAGTCGACCAGTGGGGCATCTTTGAGTGGTGACTGGTTGAAGCTCCAACGAATTTATCGTCAAAGAAAAATAATGAACAGTAGAAAAAATAAAGTAAAAATATCTTAAAATCGAACCCAAATTCTTAAATTTATTTACCACCCTCTAACTTTGTGATCAGACAATGATATAAGTAGAAATTTAAAAACAACCTTTGTATAATACCATGACCTTAAAACTGTGGGTCAAAACCATTGGTTAATAAAATATATGTGTATGAAATTCTTATCCGTATTTAAATCTATTTCTAGACTGTGCTAAAAAAAAGACAAAAATGAATTTTAATAAAAGTAACAAATAAATGAATATTAACAAATGTAATGAATAAAATGAATGACATGTAAAAAATGTAATTCACAGAAAAATAATGATTTAATCAAACTGACACAATATTCACAACATGATCAATTGATTGTGACAAAAAATACTATAATTAAAATTAACGGATAAAAATCCTAACATCTTCAAAAATAAGAATAATTATCAATAAATTGCATTAAAATTGCAAAACATGTATTTTGAACTATTTAACAAATAAAATACTTATAATTATTAACTTTGAAAATATTTTGCCAAAATTTAGTGTCAACAACTTGCCCCTTTGTTTGATTAGGATCGATGAAAGAGATCTTTGTCATGCTCCGAAGCTACCCCAAGGACGTGGACACGGGACCGAGGATCATGAGTGACCCCAAGCTAACCCCGCTGACATATCATAAGCATACTTAAAGATAACTGGATTAAGAAAGTACTGTGCGGAAACTTAAAACATCATAAAACTGAAATGATGGGAATACCCATTACTATCTGAATAAATAATCTGTGAGTTTCATGACAACTGAAATATCAAACTCCAAAGCTAAAACTGAATCTAACTATGTCTGAAATAAAGCCTCTAATTGACTAGAATTGCTGGGACATTCCCCAGCTAGATCTAGCAAAAGTGAAACTAAAGACTGAAAGTAGAAAGATAATCATGTCAATTGTCCTCGAAGAATGAGGACTCACCACTGATGCTGCTAAACTGGAGATCGAAACTGATCTATGCGTGATCTGAATGCTGAGGACCTGAACCTACATCACAAGAAGATGTAGCGCAGATTATGCATCAGTACTTGAAAGGTACTAAGCATGCAGGATAAAATAAAGCTGAACAATATACATAACTGAACAAAGCATATAACTGAGCAATCATATGAGATGAGCATGATACAATATTGAAAATACTGAACATGAACTAACTGAATGCAATGACCAAGTTTATACTTGCTGAAATTGAATACTGAACTATAACTGATAACCTGGTCAATACACTAGAATTTGACTGTGGTAGCTACTAATAACCGACATAAAAACACATGAGCTAAATGTGGAGTCCAATGTATACGCCCCATCGAGAGGACCCAATATACCCTGCCAGAGGTATATAGGCATAACTGGCGTGATTACTAAACTGATGCCCACAAAGGGACTTACAACTTACGGGGACACGCAGTTTTGGGACTTGAGGGTGACTGACCCTAGTCCAACTCGGTATAAACCCTACTCCCAACTGAATATGTGAAAATTATAACATAATTGAAGTAAACTGGATAGCTCAATAATCTGACATGCAATTATGAAAATGCAACATTTATTTCTGATAATGAAACATTCAAAATTTGAGGCATGTATATCTGTTTATCTATCTTAGCTAATGTAATTCATGAACTAAAAGAACTACATAACTAGGGTTCTGAGTTTATGCAAGAATCTACGCAAAACAATACTAAAATCATGATAATCTGATTAGGAACATTAAAGTAACTAATTCATAATAATCTGCTGAAATTCTAGAAACCCTAGGTCTAGATAATATGAAGGGAATCAAGAATCTGACTGAATTCTAGGGACCTAATGGGTGAAAGGAACCCACTAATGAAATCCCAATACCTGGTGACAAATTTCAAGGAGAAATATTTCGATTTCGGGGATGGAACTGACGAAACCTTGCTGCGTTCTTGAACTAGGGTTGCTCATCTTTTTCCTCTTGCTTTGCTCTAAGATTGATGATTTTTTTTGGTGAATGATTGATTAGGTTAAGTTCTAATTAAGTTACTAGGCTAAAACTGAACAAAACTACGTAGTTTAGGGGTTAAACGACGTAGTTTAGGGATCCAACGCATAGGGAAAAACCAAAACGACCCTGAAAGTTGTCGAGACCAATCGATGGACCTGGTCCACGGACCATGGTCCACCTTATGGTCCGTCCTGGCTAGCAATCGTTCGACTTCAGAGGATGGGTTCTGTAGACCACGTTCCACGGACTTGGTCCACAACCGTGGTTCAACCTATGGTCCGTAGGTCCTGGCCGTTGGTCGGGGTATTCTGGGGTTTTTCTACGGACCACATTCCCTGGACCTGGTCCATGGGTCGTGGTCCCACCTAAGGTCGGGGTTTCTTTGGTTTTTCTGTGGACCACGTTCGACGGACTGTGGTCCAACCTACGTTCAAAGTTTTCTGGGGTTTTTCTGTGGACCACGTTCCACGGACCTAGTCCATGGACCGTGGTCCAACCTATGGTCTGTAGGTAGCCTCCGTCATTGGCACCTGCACTTTTGAAATCTGCATTCTAGTTTGTCTAGGATATGGGGTGTTACAATCTTGGTCAAACAAAGTTGAAAACCCCAAATTTGATTCGATAAACTTTAAACAAAATAATATGAGACGTTAGTAAAGCTTTTCAACAATACTCTATGTCCTTCAATGGGGCTGAAAATAATAAACAAAAAGTACGGATTGATCGTAAACTGAAAACATTCACATACCTTTGATGTTACTTCCAAAATTGCATAGTGAAGATAGTGTACCTCTTTGAAAGGAAGATGATGCAAATAACATGTCACTTTGAATAAGGTGATGACTTAACTTGTCTCTTAAAAGGAAGACCCCAACTTGAACTTAATGTGCCACTCAAAGGGAGGTGACAACGCAACGTGTCTCTTTAAAGGCGAACGACCCAACTTGAACTTAATGTGCCACTTAGAGGGAGGTAACAACCCACGTGTCTCTTTAAAGGCGGACAACCTAATTTGAACATAACATGTCACTTTGAACGATGTGACAACTCAACACGTCTCTTTGTAAGGCAAACAATCCACTTTGAATATAACATCTCCCTTTGAACGAGGTGACAACCCAATGTTGCTCTTTAAAGGCGTCCAACCTAACTTGAATTTAACGTGTCACTTAGAGGAAAATGACAGCCCGACATGTCTCTTTAAAGGTGGACAACCCAACTTGAACATAACATGTCCCTATGAATGAGGTGACAATCCAATGTGTCTCTTTGAAATGCAGATAACCTAATTTGAATATAACATGTCACTTTGAACGAGGTGACAACCCAACGTATCTATTGAAAGACAGGTGATCTAACATAAACTTAATGTGTCATTTAAAGGGATATAACAACACAACGTGTCTCTTTTAAAGGTGGATGACCCACCCTAAATTTTATATTGAAAGGCAGACGACCAATTTGAACTTAACATGTCATTTGAAGGGAGATGACAACCTAACATGTCTCTTTTGAATGTAACTTGTCACTTTGAACGGGGTGACAACCCAACGTGTCTTTTTGAAAGGCAGATGAGCCAATTTGAATACACTATGTCACTTTGAATGAGGTAACAACTCAACATGTCTCTTTAAAGACAGACTACCCAACTTGAATTTAACGTGCCACTTAGAGGGAGGTAACAACCCAATATGTCTCTTTAAAGGTGGACGACTCAATCTTGAATATAACATGTCACTTTGAAAGAGGTGACAACCAAACTCTCTTAAAGGCGGACGATCCAGTCTTGAACTTAACGTACCACTTAGAGGGAGGTGACAATCCAACGTGTTCCTTTAAAGGCGGACGACCCAATCTTGAACAACAAAATCTGCAACACAATTGTTAGTAGCAACCGTAATAACAGTGCAACATAAATTATGCAAACATGGCCTCATATGAAAAATAGACAGGGTGATTAACTAATGCAACATTTCGATCATAATAACATCCTAAATTTTATAAGAGTGTCATTTTAAACGGCATGACAAATCAATATTTTTTTTAAAAAACATCATTGTATTTGAATAACAAATTAATTTTTAAAGATGTCATTTTGAAAGGTATGATGACCTAAATTTAAAATGATATCATTTTGAAGGGTATGACGACCCAAAAATACAATTTCAACAATGAAACGGTTCATAAAGTTACTTAGGACAAATATTGAAAAGTGGATATTAGCCCATTTTTATTCCTTGAACAATTAAACATGTTTTGATTGTAGTTAGAGCCAACAATAGTATTGCACAAAAATTTCTCACAATACTATATCTTTCACCTCGGATTGACTTCGAGATAATTCCTATAGCTTCAAATGGTACGTCAAATGTACTTAAGTAACAACAAGAATTGTTCATCTTGCTCCAAACAAATGTTTTTGAACTAGACATCATGTTTCAAATACCCTCACCACAAAAAAGTCTCAATTTGCACACATTTAAAGTGTTTTAATTTGTGGATATTTAGTGAAATACGTGCACACTCGAAAAATGTTCAACGCATGAAATTGTGATACCATAGGCTTGACCTTCATGTAAATCTCCATTAATGTGAGAACATTTAAACTGAAATCATGTACGACTTGTTATTGACCTGTAATGTAGGCTTAGGGATGGGTAGAATATTCATTTGGGAAAAAAGGTACTTAATCCCTTCTTGAGCATTACACTAAATCTGTGCTTTCAATGTTCGTAACGCTTTTAGTGTTTGATCCTCTTTGGTGTCCCTTCAATTTGCATTTTTTAACTTCTTTTGAAGCTTTGCTTATCAAATCTTTCCCCCCTTCTCTTCATCTTTTGAAGTTTCTTCCATATTTTTGGAGTATTCTTCTTCATTTGTTAAAATTTAGTTTGCTTGAACTTGTGGGGAATTTTCAACTCTTTCTTTTTTATTTTTAATTCATTTTTTGCAATCTTGAATTTCAAGGACTTCACAACTTTTGTCTTTGACAAATCTGAACTTTGAATTTTCATTTGAAACTTGCACGTCTTTAGCGTGCTCAAGAAAATTAGGCCACGAGAAGGATAGTGCATATGAGCACTTAGAAAGGGTATAAGCTAAAAATGTGGTTGTCCAAATAAAAGGCTTAAGGCTCAAAGTGGGGACATGCTAAGGATTTATGTCATTTAGTAGGCTTTGAAAGGAACAAATAGGTCAAACAAGGCCTACAATCATTTCTCAAATCAAACATTACCTAGGATTTCGTCTCAACAAACATTCAGGCCAAAATCTGGATCAACAACACAATACAATTAAATTTAATTCAAAATTCACCACACAATGCACGGGAAATAATGAATCTTATTTTGTTCTAATCTTGAATGTATGCAACAAAAGAATATTTTCAAGTGTAACAAAATTATGAATGAGACGTACCAAAAGAATCTATGGTTTAACAAGAAGTCAATCATTCTCCATTACATCAATTATTTTTCATACGCACACACTAACTGTGTTGGCACTAACCAAGTCAAAAAATGATTTTAAACATTTTACAAAGAATAAGAAAATAAATAAATCTTTTGAATAAAGAATACCCCTAGAAGGGTTGCCTATGTATCTCATTGAAATGATAATCAAATTTGCGAGTTCGTGCAGATATGACATAAAAATATTTTTTGAGTAACAAATGAATTTTTTGAAATGAGAAAAAAATAATAAAAATAAGAAACTAATGAGTCACATTGAAAGGCGGACAACCCAAATAAAAAAAAATCTCTTTTTTGAAAGAAAAATAAAATAAAAATAGCTAAATGAAAAAAAAATCAATGAGTCACATTGAAGGGTGGACCATCCAGACTTTAAAAATGTCAATTTTCTTATGGAATGTAGGAAATATAAAATCAAAGATATGTACTGAATATAACATCATGTACAAACAACTAATATAAAGGTATAAACCAACTCAGAGGAATGCCTCATAAATCTGGTATCTGAGTACAATCTTGGTGAAATTCTTTAGGGCTTTCCTTAAACATTTTGTCTTTGTTTCAGCTTCAACAACCACCAATATTTAATCTTGTAGCGTTGTCTCCTTTGTGAAATTTTTGGAGACCTCTTCAAAAAAAATTTCCCCATTTTCCATTTTGAACTAATGAAAAGCTCACGGGGAACATTACAAGTCATTGTGGCGCCTACGTATACCGTTGAAGCAAGAATCATGTTAAACGTAGTTCCAACATATTGTGACTTAAATGTAAATTGGACTCACACTATGAATGTTCTAAAACTTGGTGACTAAGAGTAGGCTTTACTTGAAAATGGACCGGTGACAAAACGGACTACTCGCATTGGAGGAAGTTAAAGATCATTGACCATCCAGTGGTCAACTCACTTCATCAGGGTACCCGGTTAAACAATGTTGATTTAATGGTCGCAGCCCGCAAAAGCGTAATTTAAGTAAGAAATTAATAAAAGTCGAATGACAGAAAAATATATCATGATGCATCGACAATATACATATAATTAAACAAATAATGAAAGAATATGTCACGACACAACCCACCGAGCAGTGCGGGCACCTACTAACACCTAAGTAGGATAACCCTTATATCCCAATAATTAAAACATGCGGAAACTAAGAAGAACATAGATAAATGAAATAACAGGGTTTCATAAATAAGAACTTTTAAAAACGACTCAAGGTTAAGACTTGTAAAGTAATTAACACCCCAAGGATCTAGTCTAAACAGGTACAAGAGTTACTAAGAGTACAAAGCCATACATGATAATGAAAAGACACAGCTCCCACCATGCGTAAGGAAAAATACAGCTGGAGATTTGTACATCCTCACCTAATGAAACATCACCGACCCTGCATCCAGACTATGCCAAAAAGGCAAAGCAAAAGTAGTATCAGTACAAAACCACACGTACTGGTAGGCATCATAGGTCAACCCGACGCCCACCGTATAATATAAGGAAATCGACTAGCAGAAATCATGCAATAGACCACTCGCTTCTTCCCCTTTACCCTCTCTCGAATACCTCAGAATTACCCTGGTACCCTTACTACTAACCTTCAACTTAGTCAACCTACTTACTAGATTCTTGATCATAGCGTAACCATTCTAACCCTTGGAAGAGTCCACAATTACCACTACCACAATTTCCCCCGACAACTAATCACACCCAATATGCCCTTGCCTTCTCCTCACCTTACCCAGTCCTTGCCACATGGCGCCTTTTATCAAGGCTTCTTAACCTCTAACCACGAATCTCTTGCAACACACATACAACCTTTCTCTCAGCATTACAACTCTTGAACCCTTGGCCCTTCTCGAGTCGTTCAATAATGAGATGCTCAACGAGTTAAATCAATATAGTCGAACAAACATATATGGTCATCATAATCATTTAACCCTTCAGAAACAATACCATATCAATTATTTCTTAAGAACAATGTACAACTTCACAATCTCAAATATGCAATTATAACAAGTCATTGGTCCTCTCATGGAATCCAAACCCAAACCCAAACTGTAAGCTTATCGGTACGTGGTACCCAATCTAATGTTTATACTGGTACGTGGAAACTGATCCCATATTTATGCCAGAACGTGGCAATCGATCCAAGTTAGTGTGTCAGAACGCAACACCTGATCCATTCAACAAGCCACAATCACAATCACAATCACAAGTATATTCTCAAAATCATATAATTAAGTAATGATTCATGGCATTCATCATTTATCTATCCTCATTTACAACTAGTGTGATCAATAATGCAATATTCACATACATACACGTATTATAATGAAGAAAGGACAAACATATATCACACAATTATAAAATCACAACCATCACCTAGGCCTAGTTCATCGGCTAAGGCTCCTTCCTATAATTAAGTCAACTTTAATTTGGTGCATGAAGGTCTACGCATAATTCTTACCATTGATTAACATTATACTACACGATGAGCACAAATTTATAACTACTCAATTAATAAACCTAACCTACCTAGGCGCCAAGCAGCTGCACGGAGTTTTTGCATTCGATTCTTATTTCTGAACTTCATGATGGTGATCTTAAATGGAAATCCACAATTCATTGATTTCCTTACGCTAGAAATCTCCTTCTCCTTCCTTCCCAAGCTTAAAGCAGATTTTTGGGGTTTTACAGGGTGGTTTACATCTAAATTAGGTATTTTAGGAAGAGAGAGAAAATAAGATTTTGCATTATTTACATTCGGTCTCTCTTATCCCGCTCTGGCGCTAGCTTATCCCACTGTCGCGCCACCGCCCTACCGGCATCTGGCCCGCCCTAGCGAGATAGTGGCCCAGTAATTTCCCAAAGTTTTACTTTTTCTAAATAACAACAGTTCGGGTCGTTACAATAGATACCAATTTACCCCTCGTTCGTCCTTGAACGACTAGTGCACGGATTATCACACACTCTATTTTGGGTTACTTCTAAACTAAAGAGTTGGTCCATTATGGATACCACGAAGGATGGTTACTCTTCCGAATCGAAACACCAATGATACTATACTCAATGGATTGGTTAGGGAAATGACGCAACGCCCGAAAAGAATTGTCTTCCAAAATTTACATAGCCTGATTCCACCAGAGCGGTAGTCCTCCCACTGAGGCGATACCATTGAGGCGGGACTTCTTCCGCTGTGGCAGGAGTTCAAAAATAGTAAAGGGGTAAATGAGGTATGGTTTCCTCATTTTCACCCTTTTTCTCGCTCAATTCCCTCAAAATCCTCTCAAATACCTCACTCTAAATGTCGAACTCAAGGTAAATTCTCGTTCCTCATGCTTATTTTATACACTATATACTTAACTAAGATTGCATGTTGTTTAACAATCGATTAGAAACGGTCTGGGGTAGTTATTCGAAGTTGAAAATAAATTCTTCTAGTTTGATAGAAAAACGTAGCATGGGCTCTTCCCTTACGTCCCCGACGAATCCACAACGTCCTGGGCATAAGGATTTCATGAAAATATGGTCGAATTAGTACCAAAATGGGTGGGAGAAATTGAAAAGTCTCTTGGTGTAAAACTCAAATTTGGGCCTTATTTATGAGTTATATCATCAATATACTCACATATTTAGGTTCTAGGATAGTTAATATACTCTGATCTGCTGAAATTCTATCGAAAATGGGGATTTTGGGATGAAGAGATGCCATGATTGCGCCTGGTGTTTGTCCCAGATGAAGGCCGCTCTGGCGGCCTTCATCTCGCTATGGATGCCTCATTCATCTTGCCTTGGCAGGATCTTGGCCGCTGTGGTGGGACTGGGGAAGCAGTAGCCTGGGTCCCCCTTTTTAAGGCTTAGAAATTTTATTCCCCCATGCCCAGCTAATGTCCAGTCCCATGGAGTTCTAACGTATATTTTTCAACTTTTGCAGGCTTCACTAAATGGCTAGTCTGAACAAGGAAAATCCTCCCTTCGTCTGATTCCCTGATGCTGCCAATCAAGAGAGAAATCATGACTATTAGAACAACAAGTTTTGCTGCGAGCAGGGCTTTGTCTTGCTTAAACTAGAGGAGAAGGCTCATGCCTTCTATGCTCGTCTGATGGAGTTCGGATGGGCTCCACTGACTGAGGCTCCCCCTGCCGAAAATGGGTGAGGGAGTTCTATGCTATCTTTCTCACCGTCTGCTGGGACGATCCCCATCCTATCATTTGCATTCGAGAAGTCAACATCCCCCTGAATACTACTGCAATGAATGAGGTACTTGAGTTGCCTGAGGCCTCAAACGCAGAGTACAAGGCGACGCTCTGAGAGATGTATCTGGGCTAGTTGAGAGATGCACTGGTGGAGCCTGCATGCCGGGATGGAGTCTATTAGCCTACTGTCGAGGGTTTCACTAGCGCGGACTGGTCACCGGATGCTAAGAGGTGGCTTCACTTGGTTATTAGGAGGATTTGCCCATCGGGCTATCGCACAGATGTGACATTTCCTTGGGCTTTGGTGGTGGCGTGCGCGGTGCAAGGCATTAAGAAGAATATGGGGGAGCAGATTATTTTGGAGTGCAAGATATTCTAGAGGCAATAAGAAGGCATTTTTCCTACCCGAACTTATGACTATGATGTGCAAATAGGCGGGGGTTCCCCTCTTAGATATTGATGAGGTACTTCTTATGGATCCCCCCATTTTCCCACTTTTGGTTCAGCAGGGCTCAACTTCTCGGAGCAAGAGGAGGAGGACAGACAATGCCAGCAACAGTCAGGCGACTGCGGAGTCGGACGACGAGGTAGGCGACGACACTCATCCCACCCGGTCCCAGGCCCCATTCTCCAGTGCATAGGTGGAGGAGGATTTGGCGGCCGTGCGGAGGATATTAGGGTACTCCTCTGCTTACACCACTTCGGTTCCACCCAACACCACCTTGGAGGTCGAGATGCTCCGTCGCAAGCTGCTCCAAGAGAGGAAGAAGGGTCTGGAGAGGTATCGTCTGATGGTCCGGATATGGAAGGCGGTGAGGATCATGTTCACCTGCGTCGCCCCAAACAAGTGATTCACCGAGTCGAGAGAGGGGATTTCCAGCATTTCACTTTCATGGATGAGGCCGTGACAGGCCTAGTCCCCCTGGAGGATCTAGACTCGAATGATGACACCTCCCAATCCCAAGGTTGTTGATCGGGTTTCTGCCCTCTTGGGCATGTAATGAACAATACTAGATTCCCTTTCGTTTTACTTATGTTTTGTAGCACGTGGATACTGGTTTTCTGCAGTTTTTCACCGTACATAATCAATTACTAAGTTTTATAATCCATTCTCGATTTGCTGAACACTGATTGAATTGCATGGGGCAGCCTGGATACCATTTGGGGTTTATTTAAGTAACTTAGGAAAACAGATGAGACAGGCTGAGGTTCTGCCTCACCCTGTCCTGCTCTGGCGGGAGAAATTCCGCTCTGGTGGTCTCGCCCTGACGGAAATAATTCCGCCCTAGCGGCTCAGACAGAACTAGAACCCAGGCCTAATATTTCTGGGATTTTTCTTACTCCTAAAATTTTCCTTAGATTCCTCGACTATAACTAGACATTTTGGGATAATTCCTTTAGCTAGGATAATCATTGTCTACCCCGGGTCAACCCGACGGGGCACACACTTCATAACCCCTTTACGTTACTTTCACACTACAACATACTCATCCCCAGGATACACCCAGACATTCACACAATTATTAATTGGTCGCAATGCACGCCCAGATTCCATTTTACAAATCACCTCGTAGATTATATAGACCCTCGCAGCAAACTTAGTTATGACTTTCTCCACACAACGAGTTTCATGATACTCAAGCAGTTAGAACTTTCATAATTTAAAAATCCAGCTAGCATATTACACAACAAGTTTGGACACACATTTACTGTGCATCCAATCATATCATCACATCCAAGCAATTACAGCCTTCACATTCATCGTTAATTTCGGAAAACAAGAAGCACGCGTTCACAATTTCAAGTTACAACTCATAGAAAAGTCCAAATTCTTAATTAGTTCGTTCCATAGATGACCATTCCTGGTCATCCATGCGATCATGTAGCCCCTAGAGCCATATACCAAATGTGAATCTTTCCTGTTCCAATTTACCTTGCTTGTGTTCCTTCAGACGTAACTACGACATCTAGTTCACTTCGTCGGGATACCAATTAGACTCAACTAATACCACAAGCGATACTCGCACGAATGGAGAGAAAAGATGAGACAACTTTCTAGAATGCTTCATATCTTCTTGAGGATTAGATGTTGACGTCCACACACTCATCCGCAGGAGTCTACTCTACATTTTATCTTGTATGGGGAGACCGATAACATTTGCTCTGATACATTTGTCATGACCCAACCCACCGGGTAGTGCGGGCACCTACTCTAACACCTAAGTAGGAGAACCCTCATATCCCAATAATTAAAACATGCGGAAATTAAGAAGAACAAAGATAAATGAAATAGAAGGGTTTCATAAATAGGAAATTTTAAAAAAGACTCAAGGTAAGACTTGTAAAGTAATTAACACCCTCAAGGATCTAGTCTAAACAGTACAAGAGCTACTAAGAGTATAAAGCCAGACATGATAATGAAAAGACATAGCTCCCACCATGCGTAAGAGAAAATAGAAGCTGCTAGAGATTTCTTCGTCCTCACCTAATGAAACATCACTGACCCTGAATCCAGACTATGCCAAAAAGGCATAACAAGAGTTGTATTAGTACAAAACCACACATACTGGTATACATCATCGGCCAACCCAACGCCTACCGCATAATATAAGAAAATCGACTAGCATAAATCATGCAATAAACCACTCGGTTCTCCACCTATACCCTCTCTCGAATACCTCATAATTACCCTGGTACCCTTACTACTAACCTTCAACTTAGTCAACCTACTTACTAGATTCTTGATCATAGCGTAACCATTCTAACCCTTGGAAGAGTCCACAATTACCACTACCACAATTTCCCCCGACAACTAATCACACCCGATATGCCCTTGCCTTCTCCTCACCTTACCCAGTCCTTGCCACATGGCGCCTTTTATCAAGGCTTCCTAACCTCTAACCACGAATCTCTTGCAACACATGGACAACCTTTCTCTCAGCATTACAACTCTTGAACCCTTGGCCCTTCCCGGCTCGTTCAACAACGAGATACTCAATGGGTTAAATCAACATAGTAGAACAAACATATATGGTCATCATAATCATTTAACTCTTCAGGAACAGTACCATATCAATTATTGCTTAAGAACAATGTATCACTTCACAATCTCAAATAAATAATTATAACAAGTCATTGGTCCTCTCATGGAACCCAAATCCAAACTATTAGCGTATCGGTACGTTGTACCTGATCCAATATTTACGTTGGAACGTGGCAACCAATCCCATATTTATGCCGAAACATGGCAACCGATCGAAGTTAGTGTGTCGAAACTCAACACCCGATCCATTCAACAAGCCACAATCACAATCACAAGTATATTCTCAAAATCATACAACTAAGTCATGATTCATGGCATTCATCATTCATCTATCCTCATTTACAACTAGTGTGGTCAATAATGCAACATTCACATACATATACATATTATAATGAAGCAAGGAAAAATAGATATCACACAATCATGAAATCACAACCATTACCTAGCCATAGTTCATTGGCTAAGGCTCCTTCCTACAATTAAGTCAACTTTTATTCGGTGCATGAAGGTCTACACATAATTATTACCATTGACTAACATTATACTACGCGATGAGCACATATTTATAACTACTCAATTAATAAACCTATCCTACCTGGGCGCCAAGCAAATGCATGGAGTTTTTGCCTTATATTCTTGTTTTTGGACTTCTTGACGGTGATCTTGATCGAAAATCTGCAATCCATCGATTTTCTTACGCTAGAAATCTCCTTCTCCTTTCTTCCCAAGATTAGAGCAGCTTTTTGAGGGTTTACGTCTAAATTAGGTATTTTAGGAAGAAGGAGAAAATAAGATTTTGCGTTATTTACATTCTGTCTAGCCTATCCCGCTCTAGCGCTAGCTTACCTTGCTGTGGCGCCGCCGCCCTTGTGGCATAAGGCCCGCCCTGGTAGGAGAGTGGCTTAGTAATTTCCCAAAGTTTTTCTTTTCCTAAATAACGACGGTTCGGGTCGTTACAGAATAATAAGTACAACATACACATAATCAACTAAATATACAAGATGTAATAGATAACATAATATAAGAAAAGTTTCATCAATTTGAAAAAATGACACTTAATGGTTAGAACATCTATATCTCCAGTGGATTCGCCATTGTATTGACCTCTCGAAGGCGCAACGTCACGGTGACTCACAAAAAATAACCAATAGATTTAAATTTTAAAAGGATTTAAATAAAAAAGAAATTTTATGGGAAGTTGACACCTATTTTTTAGGATAATTAAGAAATTAATTAATTAATTAATAAAATATTTCTACGAAACCAATAGATTATAGGTAAAAGTTCAAGTAATTATGAATGAAAGGTGTTAGATATCCTTCAAAATTCACAACTGTGGATCCCGACTGAATTCATTTTACAAACTAAGGAGGAGATAAAAATATTTTTACAAGTATAATAAATATGTAATATACACAAATCATAAAGTAAAATAATAATATAAAAAAACAACCTAAGTTTTCCTAACGTTAATAATATACACAATAATGAATCAAAAAATATTGTTCAAACTTTATTCGAATAGCTTCAATGGGAAGCAACTCTGGGTACATGTAAAGATACTTAGTAAAAGTGTTAGTAATAAATAGATATAAATAAAAATTAATGAATCAAATAATAACTTAAAAAATAAGAATCCGTCTATGAACACAGGAGGCCTTGGAAATCGACGGTAATTTCTTTATCGGCCAATTTTAACAAACAATTTATGCAAACTTAAACTAAATTTCTATATTTTACAATAGGGAGGCTTCGAAAATTGACGAGGACATTTTTTCATTGGACAATTTTAACATAAAATTTGTACGAACTTAAATTAAATTTATGTCTTTTACAATTGGGAGGTCTCAAAAATCGACGGGAAGATTTTTTTCATTGGCTAATTAAACTTAATAAAATCAAGTAAAACTAATGAAAGATAAAACAATATGTAACATCCAAATTATAATCAACTTAACAAAATGATAATAACAAATAAAAATAACATAGCAACATCCATCACTAAAACTTCTTAGGAAATGAATGCACCCAATATTAATAAATCTAGAAAATCACGTGAAAAAATTTGTCAAAGTATTATTATAAGCTAACAAATTTATATACGCAATTCATATAGTTCTACCAATAGTCAACTGTAGCTATTGAAACTAAGGGAATAAATAAAAATAACTAAGAAAGAACAAAGAGCAGCCTATTTATACAGAGGAGATTTATAATTCCGACATCACTGAAAAAATATTCAAAACAAATAGATCAATTACAACACTAAAAATAATCAACAATAATGAATGTAACAAAGATGGTCGAAGTTTGAACTCTTCCGGCCAGATCTAAAAAAGAGAAATGAAGTGAAAGAGGGATTATTTATTTACCGGAGTTAGAATTCGATTTGGTCGTCGGAGATCACTAGTAAGAACAATGGAGCTCGTGGGCTGAGCGTTAGTTGGGTTTCAAGCTGGTAAGCTTGGTTGTCGGAGATGGCGTCTCAGGTGGGTTGCTACAGTTGTTTGCCAGAGTTGGCGGTGGTCGGGGTCTTTTTGTTGTTGATTTGGGTCAGAGTTTTGGGCATTTTGGTTGGGGTTTGTCCGAGCTCGGTGGTGGAACAATGGATTGTTTCGTGTGTGGTCTTGGTCTAGTTGGGGCTTCTGGTGGAGAGAAGAGGAGGAATAGGGCGGCGACTAGGATTTTTGGTGGTTTCAGAGTTGTTTTTCGTGTGGTGGTTGTTTGTTTGTTGTTCACCGGCCAGTGGTTAGGGTATGGCTTTGGTGAAGATGGGGAATAGAGAAACAGTGAAGAGACAAAAGTCAACTAGTCTTTAGGTGGTGACTGGTTGGAGTTCCGATGAATTTATCACCAGAGAAAGATAATGAACAATAGAAAAAAAACTAAAAATATATGACAATTGAACCCTAATTCTAAAATTTATTCACCACACTTGACTTTGTTACCAAACAATGATTTAAATAGGAAATTTAAAAATTACCTTTGTACAATACCATGACCTTAAAATTGTGGGTCAAGACCACTAGTTGATAAATTACTTTGTATGCAATTCTTATTCGTATTTATATGTATTTCTAGACTATACTAAAAACACCAAATTGAATATTAATAAAAGTAACAAATAAAATGAATGACATGTAAAATATGCAATTATAAAAAAATAACAATTTAATCAATCCGACACAATATTCACAACATATTTAATTGATTGTGACAAAAATAATATAATCAAAATTAAGTGATAAAATTCCTACCATTTTCAAAAATATGAATAATTATCTATAAATTGCATTAAAATTGCAAAACTTGTATTTTGAACTATTTAACAAATAAAATACTTAAAACTATTAACTTTGAAAATATCATGCCAAAATTTGGTGTCAACATCCTCAACTTCATTGTTTCGTGGATTAAAACAAGGTGGACAAGTGGGGACGTGACTTAAATATCTAGGAGTGAAGGGCTCCAACTTATTCATAAGTTGAGCTATATGAAGATTTTTGTTATCAATGGATCTCTTCAAGGCTTCATTGGTTTTCTCCATCATTGCGAACTTCTCGTCCATGTCAGTTGAGTATTACCAATCATTGAAGTTGGAGAATCCATTAAATCGTTAGATTCACCAATATTGGAGCCAATTTGAGAGTTTTTCAAAGAACACAAATGCAAAATTATCCTCGGGTATTGTAGTTACGACCATCATATGAGAGATGTTGTTTTTTATCGTCTTCAAAGAAGTGAAGTATTTAGATCCATCTAACTCACTGTTAACTTACGTAGAGTAACCGGGCCAACATGACTAAGATCAGCAGATACGATATCAGTAGAGTCTTTGCAAGAAATATTACTACTCTTTCTGAAGGCCATTGCAGTAGTTGACTTTGTAATTTCTGATTTGCAAGAGAAAGAGATAAATAAAAGAATTGCTCTCACTGGGCGTGTCAAATTTGTTCACAACAAATTTCTATAAATGCTGAAAATTCTCTGCAAGTAAAATAAATAAAAGAAAAATGTGATTTTATTGATGAATCATGTGAGTATAATTTTGTTGTTCACCTGATTCCTATCTCCTAAACTTCTCCAAGATTCAAGAGCCTTCAGTAGTGTACTTCAAAAATCGTTCGATGATCTTGACCTCTTTGAGATGTGGTTGATCTACCAGAACGTTGGGAAGCGCTTTGCCATTTCAAGTCGATCTCTGGGAAGAACTCTATTGACCACTCCTACAAAGAGCTATGTAGTTGATGTGTAGCTTTCTCCAATCCTTGCAAAACACTTGTTGAAGAGTTTTCAGATTGCCCCTTAGAATGTCATGTCTATCCCCCTATTTATAGTTGTAGGAGGTGGACAAGGTTGCTTATGATTGGCCAAAGGATGTCATTTTGACACTTGGTGGATTCTGATTGGTTCTTGAATTTTACTGGGACTACCACCTCATTTGGACATGTGGCATCACCTTGTTGGTCTTGGATGCCTAGTCATTGTGACACGTGATATGGGTTTGGGCTTCAAGGTAGAATGGACCTTGGACTTTAACTCAATAAAGTGTATTAATCATTTATAAAGCCCAAATTATTCATTCAACCCAAATACACATGGATTAAATTTAAATGTTGTATGAATTTTAATCCAATAAAATTTATGTGTATACAATGTCCATCCGTTAGTTTTCATTTAAAAAATTTAGGGACGAACATGGTTTTTTTAATAAAAATATTTATTTCTTTTTTAGAGTTCAATTGTATTTAAATCGTGGTAGTTAGTTTACATCTCAGTTTCGGAAGTCATTTCAGAAAAGTCTTGGTATTTAAGTGAAATTTAGCACAACTATTCATCCTCAGACCAATGGACTAGCCGAACATACTATTCAGACCTTAGAAGATATGTTGAGAGCTTGTGTAATTGACTTCAAAGGAAATTGAGATGGTCACTAGTCTTTGATTGAGTTTTCTTATAATAATGGCTATTATTCTAGAATTAGGATGGCACCGTTTGAGGCTCTTTATGGTAGGAGGTGTAGGTCTCATGTTGGTTGGTTTGAGGTTGGTAAAGTTGATTTATAGGGCCAGAGTTGGTGCACGAAGCTATGGAAAAGGTTAAGCTTATTCTTGAGAGGTTGAGAATGGCTTAAAGTCGAAAAAAGTCTTATTCCGATGTTAGAAGATGAAAACTAGAATTTGATATTGATGATTGAGTCTACTTCAGAATTCACCCATGAAAGGTGTCATGAGATTTGGAAAGAAAGGGAAGCTTAGTCCATGGTATGTGGGCTCATATAAGATTTTGAGGTGTATTGGCAAGGTTTCTTAGGAACTTGATTCGCCTAATGATTTAGCATCTGTACATCCGGTATTCAATGTCTCTTTATTGAAGAAGTGTGTTGGAGATCCGACATCTATAGTGCATTGGGAAGGCTTGGGAGTTAAAGAGAATCTTGCTTATGATGAGGTTGCGGTTGAGATTTAGACCGGCAAGTCCAGATGTTGAGAAACAAAGAAACTGTTTCTTTGAAGGTTCTTAGGAGGAATCAATTAGTTGAGGGTGCTATTTGGGATGCTGAAGTCGATATGACGTCCATGTATTCTCATCTATTTTCCTCCTCTCCTACTCTAGCTTGAGGTATTAGCTCCTCATGTCTCATTCTTTTGGATTCACGTGTTTTAGTTATTCTCATGTTTCCATTTGCAAGCATGTTCATGAAAACCTAATTTTTGATGTTATGATGTAGCTTGGAGTGATTCTCTATGTTTTGTGTGCATTTTGATGAAGATTGAATTCATGTTGAGTTTTTAGTTTCTCTCCTACTCTATTCATGCTAGCTTGAGTCCCATTCAACAACAAATGTTCCCAAGGGGGAGATATTGTAACACCTTGGAAGTTTAAAATTAAAAAAGGAAAGAGAAATGCAGAAAATTTACTTAAGTGAGGTTCTGCGAGTCCAACCTATGGACCGTAGGAAGGGAGTCACAGACTTGGAGATGAGATTTTGAAAAATTAAATTTCTAAAGTTTGACTTACGGATGAATACCACAAACTTCAAGATGGTTAACGGGCCGTAGATTGCATTCATAGGATTGATTTCGAGATTTATTTAGGACCTCAGTTTATGGGAAGGATTTGATGGGCTGTCATTTATTCTATAAGCCGTATGGAGGTCCCATAGAAAGGTTCTAGATTTAGTGAAATTTAGAAGTGAAAGTTGAGTTCTATGGATGGGTCATACGGACCGTACAAAGTTCGACGGGCCATAGAATGCTATCGTGGGAAATGATTAAATATTTGAATTTCTGAAATTGGTTCCACGATTGACCTGTACGGGCTGTAGAAAGTCATACGAATCGTAGGTTTCAACCGTATGTCTGTTTGGCAGTTATTTTTGAAGTGTATTTGGGTCTTTTCCTACACATTTAATGCCTATACTACGTCGTTGTAACCCTAGTTCTAAGTCATGTAACTACCCTTCACCCTTAGAAAAATTCCCTAACTCCCTCATTCAATCAAATTCCTAAATTTTCTCTAGGGTCTTCTCCAAAATTGTCTCTCTAGATCAAGGAAGAAGAAGCTAGGGTTCTTCAAGGTCAGGTCTCTTTGTTCACCATTGATTCTAGGGCTTCGAGATCAAGATATGTAGGGAGTTCATCAATGGATTTCATTCACCCATTGAGTCCCTGAAGATTCTTTAATTCTCTAATTCAATTTTAATTCAATTGGTTAGGTTTTCATTCAATTTCTCATGGGTTCTATTTGTATGGATCCAAACCTAATTCCCCAAACTCTTTTTTTCATTATCTAACTTTAATCAAACATCAAATCTTATTACCTTGCTTTTGTATTTTGATTTTGAAAAGAAAAAAACTAGAAGTTTGTTGTTGGGCTTGCTGATTTCTCTTTGGAACAAGAAGAAGAAGAAGAAGGACTTTGTGGTTTTGTTAAAGAAAAAAATCACAAAAGCACGATAGTGAAAAAGGTTTAAAAAATAGAATAAGTTAAAAATTTAAATGACACAGGAAAAGTTTTTTTTAAAAAAAAAAACCAGAGCACCCACAAGTGCTTTTGTCCGATGGGTGCTTATTTATATGTAATATCCATATTTTTATATTCTCTCTCTCTCTCTCTCTCTCTATATATATATATATATTTTATTTTTTTTATTATTATTTATTTATTTTTATTTTTATTTTTGTCAGATTCAATGGGTGCTCAAGCACCCAAAACCATCTACGTGGGTCTGCCCCTGATGACATAGCTTAGTTGATCCACCTAAGCTAGAAGTTTAAGGTTGTTGTCTTGGCAAGTAATGACATTTCTTTTTGGTGTGGGAGAAATACACCAAATTCCATGTTATAGATCACATGTCTATGGCGTTAATAGTAAATATCCCACAAAATGAACTAAGTTGCTTTCAAATGTTTTATGAAGCTTATGATTTCAAGATGCATTGACCATGTTTATGATTATGATTCTATATAAAGATTTTTTTTACTATTTTAGCTTGGTCATAGATATCACTTCTACCATTATGTCCCTTTATGATCATGTCTTATGTTTTATTGCATTTCCCTCATACTTAGTACATTCCATGTACTAATACATATTTGTGCCTACATTATTTCAATAATGTAGGGTTTGACGAGTCTTCTCCCTCTGTTCTTGGGTATACTGAACACTTAGAGATTTTGAAGACTTGGTGAGTCCTCATACTTCGAGGACAATGTCCCATTTATTGTTTTCCTTATGTTTTTAGTTTCAGACATTGTATGTGATGTACGGATTACGTCCTGACCACTCTTTTGATGTAATAAATTGTAACACCCCAGAAATTCTATGACTTAAGTTAGAGCCTCACCTTATGAATAATGACTTACAAAATAGTTAAAATGATGTTTCTAAACCTAAATTAATGCAATTGACTTGGTTCGGAAGAGTAAAAGTCTTAACGTCAAGAAACGACCATGACGTTCAGAAATTGATTTTTACTTCATTAAAGAGTCCAGCTAAGTGAGGGGTATTTAGGGTACTTTAGGGGACGTGTATATAATGATTTTTAAGTCAATTTACCTCACTTTTATCACAAAAACACAAAACCCCAAAGATCAAAACCTAAAGTTCCTCCCTCTCTCTCTCTTCTCAAGAACTCCATTGAAGAAGATTGGAGCTTCAAAAAGAAGACCAACTCTCCAAGGTTTCAATTCGGATTTTTGTGGTTAATTCGTCAATAAGGGATGGTTTCTTATCACTCTTGGGATTCCTTTCCCCAAGAGGCCCCTTCAAGATGAATTTCAAAATCTCAAATTTCTAGGTTTCAATACAAAAACGTGGGTCTTCTTTCTAAAGTGAAATTGATGTTATAAACTGACATTGACTGATGTTATATGAAAAATTATGGGTGAATTTATGTTGTATTGGTGGTTTCTTGAAGAATTCCTCATGAGACCCATGTTTCTCCTTCGTTTCCTAATTCTAACAATAGTTTGTGTTGGATATTAATTGAAGGCTATGAATTGAATGTGATGTTATGTAATTCATGTTTGTAGGATGATTCTACCCTAGGTTATGTATAATTTCTATGAAATTAGGGTTGAGTCTTTGAATGAAGCCTTGAAGGCTATGAAGGGAATATGTCAATTGCTTATATTGATGTTGAGTATGTTATTCCTTCATGGATTACCTTGTATTATGTATTGGTTATGAATTGTTTGGTAATTGAAGTATGAATGTCCCATGAAGGGCAACAAGGTATGAAGGTTGGTTCTTCTTTGAACTCAAGTATGAAAGGTGAATTACTTAGATTGTAATGATGCTATACCTAATGTGTTGTTATGGTGTTGATGACCTAGTTTCCTCATCCTTAACCCTCTACACTTGAATTAGCTATGAAGTATGTATGTA